>CAEGAE010017386.1:0-130890 GCA_903067095.1 Girardinus metallicus
TATATATATATATATATAATGACTGACTCCTCAAATATTTCTTCATTTAGTGTTCTTGAAATTTAACGCAGAAAATACACAAAATTGTATTTATAGTCATTACTATATAATTCAAAGGCAGATTATTTTATATATATTATTTTCTATTTTTACTCCGAGACAATCAGACCAGAATGTTGTTACAATGGGTCACCTGTGTCTCCATCCCTCTGACGGAAGTCTTTTGCTCAGCTTGTCTTCGTTTTCTTTCTTCGTTTTTCTTTTCCCAGTATGGACCTGTATGCCATTACACTGTTTTGAAAAATAAGGAGAGGTTTTAACTGCCACCCGAGACGATAATGGTTACCGGTTCTATACTTTGAGTCAGAATCTTCAAGTGGGCTGTGATTAATGACGGCAGAGTTAGTCGGGCCCTCCAGGCCCCCCTCTCTCTTTCACGTCTAAACACTGAGATTCGGGTGAGATGCTGCGGTTCTGTCTTATTAATTGCTAATTTCTCTGTCACACCGCACACGCGCAGAGAAAAGGGGGCGTCGGGCAACAAGTCCCCCCGGTGCGCAGCATAATATTGACCCCACAATCCGTCTCTATCGATTTCACCATCAACCCGGACTCCTAACGCATGCATAAGGAGCTTTATACCTGTGAGTAAATATAAGACGATTGGTCGCGTTTCGCTGCAGCCATCGCCTCAGAAGTGGAGAGGGGGGGGGCGGGGGGGATACGTTAGAAATTAATGAATTTACCGGGGTGCAAACATGGTTACCTTCTTGATTTTGTTCTTTCTGTAAACAAATGGACTCTGGTCTCCAGAAGGGGTCGCCATCATGTAAAAACAGCGCGCCCATGGGTGCGTTGAGGAGGGGAGGGGGTCTCTCCCTCTCTCTTGCTTCAGCAGCATCAGATCGGAGTTATTATTTAATGAATCTGAGACGCGCATCGTGCCTTCACAAATGTGCGCATTAATCAACAGCCCGGAGCGGTTTTCATATTTTTAAATATATATAGGTGTTTTTTTTGTTTGTTTTTTTTTTCTGAAATCCACAGAGTGTGAGCGGGTCCCTCAGCCTCTCAGTCCTCTCCTGTTATTTACAGTCCGTGTGAAATGTCTCACTTTGCTGCCCTCGGCAACCCGCAAGATATTTCCACTTTCTTTTCTCAAAGCTCTCAAAAAAATAAAAAATAAAATAAAATAACCCAGGTAAATTAAAGAATAAGAAAATCAACTTACAGGAACACAAGCCATAAATTAGAGGGATCGATATATTCGCCGCTGCAACTGTCTCCTAATGGGAATAATGTTGGATTTATTTGGGGGTGGGGGGCGGCGGGGGGGTGGATCTTCTCCGGCCACATAAACTGCGATTATTTCAGCGGAAGAAAAAAAAAAAAAAAAAAGCGCTCAAACATTGACGAGCTGGAGGCCATTGTAACAAGGCGCTGGGAAAAGGGCAACGTAATGAGAAAATGTGGGCCCGGGGCTCGCCTAATTAAATCTTAACTGATTGAAATAACGCTTTGAATACCTCAAGGCTTGACTAAACTCCGGCTATTTCCCTTTTTATTACGCTTTATTTATTCTTCCCCTCTTTTTTTTTTCTTCTTTTTCTTCTTCTGCAGCTTCAGGGCTGGCCGCCGCAATCTCAAACATCCAACTCTAAATACCTGAAGCCATGTTATTTGATTAATTATAATTTTAACATCATTTGAAATTTGGGGGTGGGGGGCCTGGGGGGAGTTAGGCCTTGATGTTCGCAAAGGACGGTGCAGTCACTGAAACTGATGAATAATAATAACAATAATAATAATAATAATAATAATAATAACAACAACAACAAATGGCCTTTTTATCTCAACTGTAAATATTTTCCACTTGTTTAACGGAGATTTTTCAATTTTACAAATGTTAGCAGTAATTTAATAATTTTATACTAAGCGTAAGTATCGAAGAGTTTCTTCTTGGAAATGAAAATATGGATAAATTTGCATAAAAAAAAATAAATCGAATAAAATGCATTAGCAAACGGCCAGAGGAGAGAAATGAGTGACGGCTGTGCATGCACGCATGCACGCGTTCAAGTGAACGCGTGTTTCTCCCTCCATTGTCTGAGAAGGAAAATATATATATATATATATCATAAATGATAAATAGATAATAGAGCTGTCTCCTGCAGACGCGTTCATCAGTGGTAAATGGGGGCTGGCGCGGGGCACCGCGGAGAATTAAGGCGAAAGAGTTTGCAACATTCCTGCAGGGTGTAAGTTGTTGACGATTAACACACACAAGCACACCCACACACACACATACACACCCTAAGGGATTCAACAAGAGAGCTACAGCCTTTATGGGATAAGGGGGAAAAAGTCAGAAATCAATTTTATTTTTATTTTTTTGTGGTCTGGCTTAATTTGATGATTTTGATATTCTGTACTCCAGCTGTTGCTTTCTTTTGTTCATGTGTTATTTCTCATTTAGAAGACAAACAAAATTATATTTAAATCAAAAAAATAAGCTAAACATCGCTGCGGTTAACATTTCTTACTGCTTCTTCTTGATTTGGCTTACATTAATAATCGCACAAGATGAGGATTTATATGTCCTCCAACCACCAACCATCTGAAAATACCAACAAGGGAAATTTTCTTCAGGCTGATAAGTAAAATGCTCCATTTCACGTCTAATTCATTTTTTTTTTTTTTTTTTTTTTTGTCTTTGGCCCGTTGGAAGGATAAACATTGGAAAGCCTCAAAGCAAAACTCACAAACTTGATCAAATTTACCCAGTTGATTCATTTTCCGTCTATCGTGACTGTGAAATCAACCTTTTCTCCTATTTTGAAAGAAAAAAAAAAGAGACACTACAAAAAAGCATTTTGTTTCCGTTAAAAAAATAAAAAGTTCAATTTAAGATGCTGTTTTAATATATATATTTTACGCATAATAAAGAGAAGTAGAAAACTAAGGGGACGAAAAAAAAAATAAATTCAAACCAAATTCACAAAATGTATCCGGTTTAATTTTTTTCCCCCTCTCTCATGTTTTGTCTTTGACTTACACAACTCAGCCCTGCTTCTTATTAAACACCAAAAGAAAAAAAATAAAAAGTTCCTTCTTAGAAAGCCTTTTCGGTGCTGCTATAATAAACCATTTTCCCCGGGCTTTATTGATCAGTCACTCTGAGCTAATGTAATTATCCTCATCAATAGGGGGACTGCAGGGAGAATCATTATGTGGTTGACATTGATAAATGATCAGCCCAATGCGGCCCTTTTCTCCCAGGGACCCCCGCCGTTGACCCGCTCACGCAGGCCTACATAACGTAGTCATAGAAACACCTTATGGCGAGAGGAGCAGAAACTGCTGAAATGTAAAAAAAGGAAAAAAGGAGGACAACACATATAACAAAGTGCATACATACACAGAAGCTTAAAAACTGTCCCCCTTGAGCAAGCCATTTTTGGGGAGAAGCAGCTGCGCAGTGCAGGACACTCAGATCACCACCAAATCAGCGATTTAAGAGAGAGAGAGCGAGAGAAAAAAAAAGAGAGAGAGAAACAAGAAATTTATGTCCTCCTCTCGCTCAAAAAATGCACTTATGTGTCCAAAAATACACAGATAAACAGCCTTCTGTTCGCTCTCTCTGTGGAGGAAAAAGGCAATAATGTGAGCGACATTATTAACATGTCGCAGCAGCACATTGTGTGGACTTTTAATATTGTTGCGGCAGCAGAAGACGAAGAAGAAGAAGAAGAAGGAGCGCAGAGAGGTTGCATTGTGCAGCAGAGCAGAGGGAATATATTCCCTGTTTTATTCCTGCAGCAGCAGCCCGGACTGGCTTTGACAGGGAGGAGATGAAGGGGAGGAGTTGTTTAGCTCGGCTGGATCATCCATCATCCCTGTCACACCGAATCGGCAAAAGGAAAGCAGCAGAGGCAATCTACCTTCTGTCTCTTCGGGGAGGAGGTGGCGGAGTTGGTGGGGGGGAAGGGGGGGTGAAGAGAGGGAAGAGAAAATAAAGGGAAGAAACTATTAATATTAAAATCCTCTCCATCTATAGAAATACTCACGGTTTTTTTTTTAAACTGATAATCTCCGCACAAATCAGCGGCATTTCCTTTCCTTTCCTTTTAAACCTCCAGAATAAAGAGAAACAGAAACACTGAATAGGTTATAAATTATTGAAAGAAGAAGAAGAAGAAGAAGAAGAAGAAGAAGAAGATGGAAAAAAAAACGTCTGTTAACTCAACTATTGCGTAAACCCTATAAATAAACATTATTATAATTTTTTTATTTAACTGCGTGGCCGAGGCCCAATATGTTTGCATGGGAAATAAAATAAAAGATATAGGCCAGATTTATAGGTGCAGCTGCAGAAATTTGCAGTTCTTGTTTGTTTGTTTGTTTGTGGAACTGAAGTTCTATAACCTATGGGAAGCATATAAAATAAATAACATTAGAACATTTAGATTTACAAATAATTATAAATCATCCTGTTAACCATGTCCTTTTCCGTCTTTCTTCATTTTTTTTTCTTTTTTTTTTCGTTTTTAATTTTTTTTTCTCGTAATAAGATTTCTAGCGAAAGTGCACGTTTTTTATGGCTAGACATTTTAAGATTCAAAATTGAAACGTAGTAAATGTTTTAAATTAAAATGTTTAATTAAAAACACAGCAAACCTAACTTAGAAAAAGCCTTTTAGTGAAATGCATATATAAATATATATATTTACATTATACTTATATTTTTGAAGAGCTAAATATAATTAAACAACATATAAATAAAATACTGAATCACTATTATTATTATTATATGTACCAAAACTGCTTGTGCCAGTAGCATTGTGTGCTTCGTTAAAAAACATAGCTGATAGAAAATTTAAATTAACGTAAAAGTTTTAAAAAAATCATCCTTTGTGTATTTGAAGCCTTGAACCCCACATTGCAGAAGCTTAAACTTTTTTGTAGAGGACAAAAAAAAAAAAAAGAAAACGTGGAAAAAATCAGACACAGAAATGCCGTCATTTGTGGTTTTAGGCTATGACTTGGATGGCCGCAGGCAAACACAGGCAGCGAGACTGGGGAAAAGAGAGAAGAGATAGCCTATCACAGCCCTGGCTTGTACTTGTACAGACGACAATGACAGATTCGGCCAACAGGCGGCGCTGCAAAACGGTAGAATCTCTGTACAGCACACACGGTGCGGGCCAGCCATGCTTCTGGCTGCATGGAGGCAATTATTCTCGAAGCAAAGTTTTACTGTGTTGTTTTTGCAATATTAATAATTCTGGGGAAAAAAAATACTATTGGGCATCTATAGCAGGGTGGAGAAGCCACAAAATAATTTAATCTTCATTTCCCCATTGTTTTTTATTTAGAAATTGTAAAACAAAAATGAACCTCCTGAAAATATTTAAGTTATATATGCAAGTTCACCATCACCTGGAAGTTGTAGTCAATCACTGTTATTCACCTTCATGTCAGATTTTTTCTCTTTTTTTGATCATTTGATTTCCAACTAAAATGGCTTGGTGGCAAGTTTGCTGTGCAATTTGCTCCCTTCATTTGCATTTGAAAGTTATTTATCATTTGAAGGGAACATTTGTGTGCATGAATAAATTGCCGTGGCAAGATGGGCCTCCGCCACAATTTGTTTTTGTCATTTTAAGAGGGGCCATTCAGCAGTGAAGGAATCTATTGCAAGAAGAGCGCAGGAACAAAGTGAGAAAGTGATGTATTTTTATAACCATGTGCAAAAATAAATTTAACATGCAACAATATACCCCAACAATAATTAACCAACCAAGCTGAGCTCTGTTAAAATGTAGGAGTGTGGGAGGAGGAGGGTCAATTACGACTTCGTATTCAACACAGTTAATAACAGAAAAAAATCTAACAAAAATCCAAAAAATGAAATATTTATTACAGCATTTGTGACTGAACACCTTTTAAACATTACGTCACAGTCCTCATACAAGTATTTAATGTATTTCTGACAAAGCTTAAGGGAGACGGCATCTTATCATCTAGTGAGGAACACGTGCTGAAAAAGGAAGGAATTCATGGACATACAATATCAATGCCACAGCAGATCTGAAACTAGCAAAAACATTCTTTTTCAATTGAGGTAAACACATAGAATATCTAACATGAAACAATTAATAGACTGAACTCTGTACGAAGTTTGTTACAATATTCTCTCCGCTTTTTTTTTCCTCCCAAAAGCATTGAGTTCATAATTTAAGTGTTGTTGTTTTTTTTTTGTTTTTTTTTTCTCTTTTTCCGCTTATGTTTTTTTGGTGCATCAACCATCAAATGCTTCTCCAGTGCCACAGAATCAACATCTGTGTCAGTTATTGTCCTTATGGCAAAATTGTGTCAATCCGGCACGTGAAGAAGCGCTGCAGAGTGTTGCTCTCAAGCTTCCTTCCAAAGGCTCTTAACCAATGAGAGTCCAGGGTACAAAAAAAAAAGTTGAAATAAAAAAAAAAAATGTACAAAAACCAACACAATCCAGTGCTTGGGCAAGTCAAACAACGAACCTTTTTCTCCTTTAAAACCTACAGGGCAAACATTCATCCATGAACCAAAAGAAAAGAAAAAACAGACAGAGAAAGGGGCATGACAAATGTTCAAACTGAATCCTTTAGCAGCCTTTTCCCATCATGCCCTGTTCTTGGAGGTGGGGGAGGAGGGGAGAGGGCCTGATTGCCCCTCTGTGGTTTGAAGCTTTGTTGAGATGTTCCATCTTCTTATTGTTTTTTTTTTCCTCTTTTTTTTTTCCATGTTTAGTGTTGTGCTGCGAGAGAGTTTCTTCTCCAGGAAGGAGCACACACAGTGTGAGAGAGAGAAAAAGGTTAACCTTTAATTCTAAAACTAGCGCAACATAAAACATGTGATCAACAAAACGAAACAAAACAAAACAAAAAAAAATGCACAAGTTTTAACTTATTTATCTATACTTTTTATACTACAGTAGTTATAACTCTTGGAGTCTTTCTGCTTCTTTCTCTTTTTTTGTTTTTATTCAACTTCTGTGGGGTGATATTATTCTCATTTTGAAAGAGCGTGTCACATGAAAATATGTGTGTCATGGCATGTGCCAAAAAGAGTGTGTTGGTGTGTGTTTTCTGTCACGCGCATCTGTCCGTTCATCGCATGTTTTTTTTTTTCTTTTTTTCTTTTTTATATGTCAAAACATTTCGCGTTGATCTTTACCAAAAGCCCAAGACTTTACAAAGTGTTCTTGTCAGCTTGGTCCTCCATCTTTTTTTTTTCTTTTTTTTTTGGATGAAAGTAACAAAATTGACAATATTTTTTAAAAAAGAATCACAGCTCGTCTGGAATTCTGCTTCTTTAGTGTCAAATTCTGGTCAAAATGGTTCACTTTTATTCTTAAAAATAGTCTCAAAATAGGATTTATAGTGGGCTGCTTTCTTCTTTTTCTCTCCTTTTTTACTTATTTTTGGAAGTGTTTCTTGTCGTAGCTGCTGTTTTCGTCCCTTTACTATTGGGCATGGATGTCCAGGCCATATCCTCCAGTACTGGGGTCAATGGGTGAGAGCAAAGGGGGTCTCTGTGCAGACATGGTCATTCCTGGGTGCAACGAGGGTCCTCCGTGCATCAGCATGGTGTGGGGAGCGTGGGGATGATCGGTAAGGTACGCATGGCGAGGTGGTGGTCCGGGTCTGAGCTGCGACGGGTGAGAAGGCATCTGATGAGGGTTGGAGTAGGTGGGTGGGCCCATGCTCATGCCCATAGGACTGCTCTGAGGTACGTACTCCCTTGGCATGACTGGCAGACCTGAGGGAAACACAGAGGGAGAGAAATGTATTCATGGAGTCAATAAAACTGCAGCTTTGACACGCTCCTTCTCCATTAACAGGCCTTAATTCAATTTAACCTCAACTTTGCCAACAGAGAGCTTAGCAGACTTTATGACATTGCGTGTGTGACTACAGAGCTTTTAGCCTCCGCATGTAAAGAGAGACATTATTGCACTGGGCTATTTTAGTCCATGGTGAGTGGTTTACAATGCCCAATAGCGTTGTGGTCTGGTCTCAGGTTGGAAAGCGATCCTCAGTCATCCACAGACAGCGGCGGTCGAGGATGTGAGGAAAGCCGAGTAGGGGTATTGATGTGGAGAAGTGCTAATACTTTTTACTAGTGGAACAGTCAATTCCCCGGCTGAATTTAGTAGCAATTTCCCCCGGGGACACGTCTCTACGAGTACATATTTACTCTGAAATTCCTTAAAGAAGACGCTAAATAATTCAGGGCTCAGAAAGTTGTATCAGCGAAACCGTGAACATCAGGCCTCATTTTTTCTGTTGAAACAGAGAATTTTTAGGCTAACAATTCCTTGTAGAAGAAAAGGTTTACCGCTTAAACCTTTTTTCTAAATTTTATTCTGATTGTTTGCCTGAGGTCAACACAAAAGAAGCCCGTGGTTGTGGATGTGGAATTTAAATGACACTGTTAGCACTATTACGGTAAAATTGATGTAAAATTGCAGTGGCAGCATCATGGTGTGGGGAAGCTGTCAATAGAAAAAGAGTTAAAGAAAAACCCGTTAGAGACTGTAAAAATCTCAAGATTTTTGCTTTTCTTTCAACAACAGCTTTCTTACTGCCACTGCTCTATTAAGGGAAGTTTTTGGATTTCAAGATTTTTGGATCCTCTTAGCAGACGTCTAAGGCTTCCGCAGCTTCTCCACAGTTACCATGTAGGCTGCCTTGTTTTAGTCATTTTCAATCACTCTTCATTTTTTGTCATGTAATCCTCTAATGTTATCGAACAAATCTCTAAGTGTGTTTATAGAAAAGCTGTATTTATCCTGATACCAAATGACGGATTTTATTTAAGAGTATCCAAGTAAATGAGATTTAATACAAATGTTATGCCACAATTTTCATCATAAAAAAAAATAGAAATTAAGAAAATCATGTGTTCCTCCATCACTCCACAGCTGTGCGTTACTTTGAGTTGGCTTACGTTCAAAAAGGCCAATAAAACACATTGTGGGTGTAATACAAAAGGATTTAAGGGATGTGAATACTTTTGCAACACGCCGTTGAGGTGTGGAGTGCGGGTTATGGAAGAACAGCAAGAGCAGGAAGCGGCAGTGAGACAAAGTAACAAAGATAAAAGGAAGCAGGCAGAGAATGAAAGGGAAAAGGAGGTGGATATGGTGATGTCCCCTAAGATGGTCTCCACTTCATATGTGTGGAGACCTCAGCATGCTGGCATCTCTCTCACTGTGACAGCACCCAGGACACAGAGCTGGCTCAGCAGTGCCGCTGTTTGGCTTTTCATCCGACTGTTTGTTGTAATCAGAAAGAAAAAAGGAAGATGTGCTGGAGGGGGGAAGGTTGCATCTCCTGGAATCTGGGAATAGAGTGTGAGAGCGTTGATGGTCTGGAGGACCAGAACCTGCGGGGAGAGGCGGGTGAGCGGGAGGCCTCTGTGAAGCCAGGGGGCCTTTTGGGGTGGGACTGGGTCTGGGCTGGCCCTGCTTTGTAATGTGAACCCCAGGGGGAATGAAGCCGTAACAGGAGAGGAGAGGTCACTGTAAGGTCACCGGGCATGATCGTTCTCTGCATTCCTCCACCTTAGTACACTACAATTAAGAAGTGACACTGGAAGGCCCCAGTGGAGGCAGGAAGAGGAGAGGGCCCCGACTGATAGCCGGTCTCATCGGTTGAAACCTGTGCCATCAACCGTTTTAAAATCTCACTACTTGGATCGTAAAATAAATAAAATATTCAGGATGGGAGGGCATGATGGGTGCCCCCGGCCTCCATATAACCCAGAGCAGCTCCTGTTAAAAGGCCCAGCAGATGTTTTTTGACACTGTAAACTGGTAATCTCTTCTCTTGTAAGCTGCTGTCATTCCATTAAGTAGATCTGAAAACCCCTCCACTCCCCCCGGTTTATTAACAAGAGTGGTAAAACCATCTGAAGACAATAACTGAGGAACAGACTGAGCCCCTGTCCTGCCATCTCTCCATGCCTGCCTCCTGAATAGGTTTGCATTTCTGTTATGGCACAGTAGTTCTGCTCAATGGCTGGCCATAATTAAGTACCAAATATACCATATTGTGTGGCTGTGTAATCAAATCAAGAGAGGGTAATATTCCTCTGTATTAAGCTATTAATGTAATTGTTCATGAAGCATAAAATATGTTACGTAATTAAATCGTCTCAAAATTATATAGACGTATATTAAGAATTAGTCAACCTGAGCAAATGTTGTCTCTGTGTGACTGTTTTAGGGAACATTGCTTCCCAATTTTTTTTTTTTTTTTTTCAGGCGCCATTAGCGGAGACAGGAGGGGATGAGACCGAATGTCGTTCTGAAGACAGAAAGAAAGCCGGCACCGGAGGGGTGAAATGATCTCTGTCGGAAGAATTGCTGCCGTGACCCTTTGGAAAATCCAGTCTGCATTTACATATAAAGGATTCTTTTAATCAAGGTAAGTGTTATTATATTGTGCCCCATTGAGCAAGGCAGTTTGGGTGTTAAATAAAATCTGCTCTGCCGTGCTTCCTTTAGGATGTGATAAGTCTTGATTTTTGAAATGCCAGCACCGCAGCAGTATGGCATTTATGGTGAGGGGGGGAAAGTATTAAATACGTTAAGGTTATCTGTAATGGGGATGGGTAAGCGCAAGTATTCCCAATGCAATTTTAAATCAAAACAAATAGAGCCGGCACCGACTCTGTTTGTATGTATTAAAATGGAATGCCAAAAAAATATGATTTGAACAAATGAAGAAAAAAAAAAAGGCCAAGGCTTTAACAAAGGCCAAGACGTCATCTGAAATGATCAATATTCAGAAAGCAGTTATCCCTATTGATGCTAGTTAATACCAGATTCATTAATGCTACCCTAAAGGGGTCTCTTATTACTGAGATATTGTTTTATAGAAGCATATCTTGATGGGTAAAACCAAAGAGCTCTCTCAAGACCTTTCAAGCTTTATTACTTCTAATTACATGCTTAGCAGATATCTTTCTAAACTTTTTAATGTTCCAGTGAACAGGATTTTAGCCAGAATCCATAAAAGGAAAGAACATTTTGAAATAAGCCAGGCATGGCCAGGTTCTCTCCGCAAGATTTCCATCAGAGGACCATCACAGCCACGATACATGCTCACAGCATCTGTCTCCACTGATGAAGAAAAAGCATGTTTGAAGCTCAAGAGAGGTTTGTTGTAGAAAATTTGGACAAACTAGTGAAATACTGAGAAGATATAGTCTAGTCAGATGATGTCGACATTGAACTCTTAAGATGTCATTGTCAATCCTAAGTTTGGAGAAATCGTAGTGGACATTATCTCAAAAATATGGTGCAAGATTGTCTTTCAGCAGATCGGCCTGACAGGAATCTGAAGGTGAAATAAAAGTGGATCTTTCAGCAAGATTATGATCCCAAACATGCAGTCAAGAAAAATCTCAAGTGGTTTTAGAGAAAGAAAATGAAGCTTCTAAAATCACCCAGCAGTTCGTTTGACTTGAATATGATTGAAAGAACTGTAGAACCAGAATGCATAGAAGAGATACCCAGTCTCCAAGACTGGGCGGAAGAATGGATCAGCATCACATCTGAGTAACACATGCAGCTAGTTCCTTCATACAGAAAACTTGCTGTTGCGAATTTGTCATGCCCAAAAGAGGCCTTTCTATTCTGTATTTAACGCATTTTAGTAAGCATGTTCCATACTTTTCCTTGTGCCATTCCGCTTTATAACACACACTTTATAGACTGTTTTGTTTTGTTTCCTTTTATGTGTGGATTAATTAGGTTGTAACTGACATCTGGTTTGAATTAAATCTCCTTAGACCCACTAGAAAAACATTTACTGAGAAAAACATTGGCATGTTCAATACTTATTTTCCCTACTGTAGCTGTGTCGGATGTGTGCACACAGTCACACAGACAGTCTGTGTAAACTGTATGTGTGCGCTAGAGATCTCCCTTCTTTTGGATACAGAATGGACTCTTGTATGAATAACCATTTAAATTTATCTCAGTGTCTTCTGTCTTAGAGTCCCAGGTCAGGCTTGTCACTGCTGGGCCCTACAGTGACCCCCTGAAATTGTCTCCCTCCAGTAAAAAATAATCAAAACACACAGCGCCCCCCTCACCCCCTTCACATGCTCATTCCTACCAATACGCATCTCAAAGCAAATCCCCATTGAAGGATCGACCATGTCACCCACAGCCCGTATATCTAGCTGAGGGACCATAATGTACTGCCGTGTTCCCGTCTTTGCATATAAGATAATTTGGGCATCAATCCTTCCCCAGACAGATTTATGTCACTCGGAGGACAGTTTCACTTCTCCTTCTTTATCGCTTCACTGGAGCCTGCTTAATTTCCCCCTGTCAGCCCCTTCCCCAGGAGATGTTATTTTTTCCCTAAATGTCCAACATTTGCATTGGCTGTCCACGACGAGGAGAGCGATGGCGCTATTGTGATAAATAAATTTGTGGATGCCATGCAAGGTTGTTTTCCCCCCGCCTCCCTTTTCTTTATCCTGTTGTTGTCCCCTGTTGTCTGGCGTCTACAAGTCGGGGTCCTAGCCATCCCAGGACAACTCCCACTTTTTCACAAGTCTCCAATTCATCCTCTGCCCTCCCACTTCGACAATTAAAGCATGTCGCTAAAACATTTAGCCGAGAACTGTTGCTGGGGATGAAAACTTGTCGTAAAAACGACAACGTGCTGGTCAGCTGGAAAGGAATTCTGAGGAAAATCTGACCCTGACTCGCCCCCTAGACACAACAGTAAAACATGTAATAAAGAAATGCCCAGTACTTACTTCCCCCTTTTTCTTTGCGTTACAAGATGGAGGTTACATGTAGTGCCATTGCCCATCCATGCCCATATTCATCCCCATTCCACTCATAGGCCCTAGAGAGAGGAGATAAATGCCAGAAACAAAAGGATCAGCAGGAGTTTGAGTCACAGAAAGACTGAAGAAGACCCACTGATAGACAGGATGAAGTTGGTTAGCTTAAGATGGAAATGATGAAGCAGAGGTGGAAGAGTGCAAGAGTGTTGACAGTGCCTTGAAAGAAAAATCATTCGACATTTATTTTCACATTACTACTACACATCTGTAGTAGTAATGTTTTGCAAAAATACATACCTGCGTATGTATTTTTAGGGGTATTTTAAATGATAGACCAACACAAAGTAGTGTATAATAAAAACTAGAAGGAAAAGGGAACACTGTTTTTAAATTCCTTTACAAATAAATATCTAAAATATGCTTTATACAATTGTATTTGGGCATTTTTGGTTGCAATTACAGCTTCCAGTCTTAGAAATGTCTTTAAATGCTTTGCATATCTAAAGACTGAAATACCTGCTTGTCTTTGATGAATAATCCCATCCATCTTCAAATCAACACGTTTTGCTGTTTCTACTAAAGAGAAACATTTTCTTCATAACAGTTTTACCACTTGAGTTATGAATCTTTATAACTCCTAAAACCAACTCCATCATGCTAATTGTTAATTAACACCGCATCATGCTACCACCAACATGTTTTACAATTGCAGTGGTGTGTTTATGGTGATGTACAGTGTTAATTTCTATTTAAAAAGTTATGGAAATTCTGGAGGCAATGGTGTCAACGGGTTTTAGTTTGTGGAATCAGAGTGACTACCAGACACACCGCACCTTTCAGACTTAATTTGTATAAAATGTCAAAAATCACATATCACTTTCCTTCTACATCACACCTATGCATTATTCTGTGTTGATCACATAAAACCTGAATGAAATACGTCAAAATGTAACATTTCAATGTAAAAAAAAAAAAAAAAAAACATTTATTCTTTTGATGATACTTTTTAAAGGCACTGTGCATGTTGCTTTGCATCTTAGATTTAACTGTGGTTACTTCCAAGGATTTTTTTTCTTATGCAGGGAAGTGGATTTGTAAGAAGAATAAACGTTGTCATTGTGGTTCATGTGGTTTGTTGTGAGGAGTTTTCCTAGACTGACTTGACTACGTCTCAGTGAGTCACATCAGTGGGCTTCAGCTTCACAAAACAGCCAAGAGTGAAACTAATGGACGGTAAAGCAAGGGTGTTGGAAGGAGAAATAAAAAAAAAAAGTAGATATATGATGATGTATTCACCAGCTGGTCGGATCCCCATGTGTTGCTGACCATCCAGCACGAAGCTGCCCATTGGCTGGCCCTCTGGACTGTACGCTGCTCCTTGGCTCACTGAAGGATCAAGAAGAAAACCTGATTGTAGTCAAAACGTGGACATGAAAAAGGGAGTGGGGGGGGGGAGAAGAAAAGAGAACACACCAGACAATCAGCAATTGTCTCAGCTCCAGCCCAAACATACTGTAAGACATTGTGCTCATGTTTGTGGACTGCATTGACTGACGCGTGGCATGCAAACACGCATACAGTGGGTCCTTATGCATGCAAGCACACACACACTTGTGCATACATGCTGTCGATGTCATTGAAAACCATGCTCAAGGAAGATACATTGTTCTCAAAGCAAGAGAAGAGGACGTGCAGTTTGACAGGATGAGAGGAGTTGTTGCTGTGAGGGACAAAATAAGCCATGTGCTTTTTATAGCATGTGCTTCTTTTCTAACAAACAAGAGATGCAATTCCACTGAACTTGTTTGACCTATTGGATGTGTCATTATCCCCTGATGCGAATGTTTTATCTGATCCTATAGAGCTCAGCAGTAATCATCAGTTAGCTCAGTTGTGTCTGGTTTTGGTTATGATTGGCTATTTCCTCTAATTCCCTTGGTGAAAGTATTCAGACCCCTTCAACTTTTTCCTATTTTGTCTCATTAAAACAGCAAACATCCATTTTTTTATTGGAAATTTTAAGTGATAGACCAACACACAGCAGCACATCATTTTGAAGTTAAAGGAAAATAATACATTATTTCCAAAACAATTGACTAATAAAAATCTAGAATTCATTTCACCCCCCAAGACAATATTTTGTTTAGACCAAAACAAAGCAATGTGTTGGTCTAAACAACACACTACTTTGCATTGACATTCATTGACATACAGCAATGAACGTCAATGAATTGACATTCATTGCTGTCAATGCAAGATGCAAGTTTTTAAAGGTATATCACTACCAGATTTGCTGGTTTACTAAGTGAATTTTTTCAACCAACTTCTCTTTCCAAAATAGCTCAAACTGGGTCAAATTGGCCTTTGACCAGGCCATTCTCACACAAGTAGCTCTAGCTGCTTGTTTTCTTTGTTAGGCCCAGTCTTAAATATTTGTTGAATTTTCAGGTATTGTATTTAATTTGTGGCATTAAGATTTAAAGAAATGTAACAATGCATCTGTAGATGCCACATGTGTCAGTATAGGCATTTTTTTCAACTCAAGCTCTTCTTTCTCTAACTAAAATTTTACGCTTTCACATTTAAGAGGATTTCTTAATACTTAAATGCATAATTCAGAAGAGAGAGTGCAGAGGAAGTGGAACATAAAACTAGTGCAGAAAGTGAGAGTATGTAAACCTACTTAACCCCAGGCAAAATAAATAAAAAAAACAAACCTAAATCAAATCAAAACAGACTAAAAAAGGAGATAACTCATAAGCTGCTGCTAGCGTCTCCGGTACTCCTCTTGTGTCCAATTAGTAATTCACAGAGAATGCTAATATAACCCTCTCTCCACTAAGACTCGGAAATGTCCAATTAGAGTAGATCAGCGAATGGCTTGCAACATTTTAGAGCATCACATTGAAAAGAGGGGAAAAGAGAATGAACAGAGTGAACAGAAATGTTTTTTTTAAAGAGTTAATAGGTGAAGGGATGCAATGTTGAATAATCTGGGTTCAAGGCATGATTTTTTTTAATTTGCTTATAGGGAAACAAGGGTTGGGAACACTTTCGTGCAGATTGGCTGGATCGTTCTGTTTTTCCTTTTTCTTTACCTGCTCGATTTGACTGGTCGATCATGGGTTGTACTATTCTTCTTCTGGCGTTAATAAACCTGGCAGAAAGAGAGAAAAGGGGGCGGGGCGAACAAAGAGAAGAAATAAACATTAAATCAACCCCTCTTTCACACTCAGGAAGATTCATCACAGGCCTCCACAAAGACAAACAGTTTTGCATGACTTAATGGCAACATTAGCCACAAAGTCCTTGAGAGAGAGGCGCACACAACAAAACAGAAACAAACAAAAGGGCAATTGTGTGCTGACTTGGGAACCCAGTGAGGGATACTTTTAATGTTCCATATGATCTATTCCCCACTCTTTTAATAAAGCTTTTGATTACGTTTGGTTGCTATGGGCACTGGGGAGACATTCCTCAAGTATTAAGTGCAGCTTGGGCACAGAGGCTTGGGCACATCCCTTTCTTCCTCTTCTTCTCTCAATCACACCTTCAGCTATGCAGCAAGCACCAACTTTACATATACAGAGCATACAGAATTGTATATGTCAGTCTCTCCAAATGCTATTTTTTTGTGCGTCGGCTTCTTTGTGAGCAAATTGCAGGACACAAATGGTTCCTTTCATTGCATCCCACCATTTTACCCCCACCGCAACAGTTCCCCTTGGTGGGACCCCCTCTCTGACTGCGTTGTAGGGGGTTCTGCTCCCCTTCCAGCTGTCTAGAAATGAGGACCAGGCATAGACCACTTCGTGCTTTCACGAGGTATTGTTATGTCAGTGAGCCCATCAATTAGGCTGTCTGAAGTTTTATCACCACCACAGCAGCGAATAAGTGCAGCTCCACAAAGCCTTCCCGGCCGGCCTTGCTCCTGTGGCTTTACCAGCGTGGAGCCAGAGGTCATCGGGAGGTAGGTGCCAGCCAGGGGCAACCTTTTTAACTTCGAATGGCGTGCCTTGGGCTCTGTCAAGAGCAGGGTGCATGGTCACAAAAACCAAGCCAGCTCTCAACATTCCCTGAAACGTTGACCCCTTTCTAATCCCGTTTTTCTTTTCACGTATGCTTTCAAAAAACCTAAAAAAAAAAAAAAAAAATTAAAAACTTGGCTGTAGCCTCGCAGGTAACACCATGTGTTTGACATTAAACAACAGTTTCAGATCACATTGGAGCTGTCCAGCATGCTGGTTCAAAAAAACACGCAGGAGAGAGTGGGGGATTCAAGTCCGTCCTCTAACATACAGGCCCACGGCACCATCAATATGGCTAAAGAACTGGTCATTAGAAGGAAGGGAGAGCTGGAACCAATTTGGGCTCCTAATCCCCCATGAAGCCCTGATACCTGCCCTTACCTTCTCCAATGAACTTAAACGGCTGTAATCTGCCCGGCTCAAAGTGACATGGTTAAATGTACAAAATGCACGGCTGGGAAAAGAGAGACGCGGCACTCATTTGCCAGGGGGCATCCAGAGTGCAGGTACACAGGGGTGCTGTGGGCCCCCCGAGAGAAAAAAGATGAAACACATCCATATGAGGATAAGGAAGAAAAGGAAAACACATGAAGGAGGTGAATCGTAGTTAGACTGGGCATCATTTGATTCCTTTGCATTATTGGGGACTTAAATTAGGCTGGAGGAGGTTTTTCAACAGAACAAAAGATAAATCATATGTAAGCTGTGCTGTCAGAAACAACAGAAGAAATTAAAACCAGCCAGTGTTCATATAATAGGAGGCATCTTTCTTAATTTAAAGTATTCTCTAGTAACTTGTGTTTGCAAACTATAAGCTATTTTCTATTACCAGAAAATATACTTAGAGAAGCAGAAAGGAGACTATTGGAAGTAGATGATTACAAAAATTTCTGTCTGCAAAAATATTCCCAACTTATTTTTTAGCAAAGGTTGGGAAGAGAATTAAGTTCAGTTTGATGAGTTTCAGATACATAGGAAACTATTTAAATACTGTGGCTTTACAGACGTACATAAATATCATGTCCCAACATTAAAACTGTGTGAACAGTTGAACATTACCATTAAAAACTACAATGCAAAAAAAATATTAGATAAATGAGCTTTAGAAAATTAAATAAAAAAGATGTATATTTTAAAGAAGCATTTTTAGTCATCTGGACTAAACATCTGCACATCTTAAGAAACTAGGATGTTTTATCAATATATCATATGTTGCATTAAAATGATCAAGAGCTGGAACTAGAGAAGACTGTAAGATCACACACAAACTTAGCCAGAGCAGCTCATTCTTAACCATCATTAGTATAAATTAACAACTGTTACATATTAGCCATGTTTTTTGTTAATTTTTCCTTCTGTCACTCTTTTAGTCATTAGACTTTTTTCCAACACAAATCATGTGACTTAATGTTTTAACCTTTTTTTGCACCATCAGCCAGACAGAAACTACAAATGGTGATAAGCCTAAATAGTGAACTCCGGCACATTTTCACGGACTGTTAAATAATTTGCGTTGTCCCCTTTACACAAATAAAATAATACTAAGAAGAAAAACTAGCTTCGAAAAGCAAGCAATAATTCTTAACCTCACCGTCCCTGCTTTAAGCGCTGAGCATGGTGCGTGCCAAAATATATGCCTTGCCTTCTCCCTTTCTACGTTCACCAAGGGGCTGAAAATCACAACCATGTGCATTCATACCCACTCTGGGTCATAACCATAAACACGTAATATTAGGAACGTTCTACCCAGGTGCTGAATTTGACCGTATGATTTCCAGTGACTGCAGAGGACTTTCTCTGGAGAGAGCGGAGCTGTAGGATCAAAGAGCCGTTTTCAATTTTCCTTATATATTCTGAAGAGGAAAAAAAAAGTGTTGTTCATGTTGTGTTTATCCACCTTCTTACAGGAAATGTTGTACCTAAAGTACACAGGAAATAAGGTTTCAATGTTTGCTCTCATTGAAATGGCCATTTTTAATATGAAAACACTTTACCACTGTGAAGACAAACAGATATCCAAATACTTCCCACAAAGTCAGCTTCTCATATGGGTCTCATTTTTGTCAGTATTCCCAGCTCTAACTCATACCATATCACACCACGAAGATTTAGTTTTAGGGTTGCCACAGTAACTACCAGGCGATGCGGTACACTGAAGGCAGTGATGGGACGAGGGAGGGGTGACCGTGGCCCCGCTCTTCTGGCCTTAAAGCACCTTTTATCAGTCTGAGTAAAGCCAATTGAGGTTATCAGACTCTGACTTGATAACAATGTTTTCCCTCAAACCGTGAGCTGCTAATGGAGTGTGCTTAGAACAACACAGAATCCTCTAGAGATGAGGGCCAGTCAGCTTGGATGGACACTCAGACGGATGAGCCCGGAGCCCCGAGAGACTCACAGAGGTTGACCACAGGGAGCGAGAATTCCTAAACCGCTCACTAAAACATACGTATGTCCTGGAAATCGACACATAGCCACCACAGACACGACCGCAGCCACCGCCGGCGTGTCCGAAGGATAACCAGAACACAGGAGACTCTCAGGGGGGAAACACTGGCTTCAAACCTCCAGCCTAAAGCTCGTGTTTTATTATCTACATCTGGTGGTCCGGCTTATTACGGCCTGCCTCTGCTCAGTGTTAGTGCGCAGGAGCGGCAACGCACACATGCACACAGAGGGTACACAGAGCACCTCTCAGCATGGGAACTCCATGCTGTCTTCAAACAAATAATTAAAGCCAGGGTTAGGGGGTCATAAGGAGGTCATTCATCGGGATACAGCTCAGAATGTGTACAACACCGCAGGAGGGGCCAGCAGCAGCTCCACCGCTGTTTAACGTAAGGAGCTAATGTTGTCCAGCCAATAAGCCTTGAACACATTTTCATGTCGCACATCAAAAAGAACCTGGAGGAGCGTGCACGTGAATGCGTGTGCACGTTAACACGAGCTGGTGTGTGTATTGCACATGTCAGCACATTCTTCACAGCATATTGCCAACTGGCTCACAGTAGCTCTTCCAGCTGACGCGCCCCCTAAACAGTGCAAGACACGCGTGCACCCCAACACACACACACACGCATCTCCACTTGACAACGGAGGACCCGGTTCCTCCCTTATATGAAGTGGTAGGCTTGCTTTGGGCCCTGACTGTTGTGTCTTTGTGAGTCACAGAGGAAAATAACAGACAGATATGAATGATGGAGCCAGGGCAGCGGGAGTCCACTTGGCACAGGGTCTCCTCAAGGCTGGATCAACACTGCATGCTTGGTTAATAATATCTGTTCTCACACGAGGAGATGGAGGGCTTCACAGAAAGCTTTTTATCTAACTACCTTGTCCAGCTTTGTATGTTAGTGCGTATTTTGACATGGGAGAATTAAAGACTTCCCAGCTTTACAATGTCTTGCAAAAAGTATTTGTACCCTTTGACCTTTCTCACATTTCATCGTGTTATAACTACAAACTTCTGCTTCTGACGGCTTTATTCGGACCGGCCAACTCAAAGTTGCAGACGGTCATTAAGTAGAAGGGAAATGATCCGTAGTTTTCAAATATTTTAGCTTTTTTCAAAAGAGAAAGATCTGAAAAATGTAATGCGTTTGTGCTTACGCCTTTGAGTCAATACTTTGTGGGTTGTCTAACAGGTTTGCTCATATAGAAACTAAAACTTTTAACCTATATTTCTTTTACTTCAAAACAGCCGAAGTTCAATCAGACAAGACGAAGAACATCAGCAAACATTAATTTTCAAGTCACACAAGAGAATCTTGATTCTTTATGATTTATAGTGACGTGCATTGCTAGTTTTCTGCTTGCTACATGGCGACTTCTGCTGGTTGCACTGGACTTTACTAGGGGACATGAGAGAGTAAACCAAACTGAATATAAATGCACACTTTTCAGTTCATTAATCGTTTCCTTCACATTTCACAAATGTCTTGTCCGCATTTCAAAAATGTGAAATGTGAAGCATGAGATTGTCTTGTTTTATCACATAAACTTTTAATAAAACACAATGAAGTCTGTTGTCTTACCTGGACAAACTGTGTAAAAACTTGAGATCTGAATACTTTTTTGCATGGTACTGATTTAGATTTTTATTCTATGCAGAAAAAAACTCCGCAAGATGACAAAGGCTGACACATTCTGTGGAAGGTTACTAGAAGTTTAAAGATGTAATCAGTGCAAACCTGTCTGTCTGACTCGGGGCTTGCCCTTTTCTTCCTTATTTCCTCATCTCAGTCAGTCAGAGAGGCCTTGTTTCTGCTTAACTGACTTGCAGCCACACCTGGTAACTCTGTCGTCTTGTCAGCATTCCTGCACTGTGAAATTGTCATGCCAAACCACCTTAGCCTGGAGCACAGCCAAGAGATCGAGAGCGCGAGGGAGGGAAACGAAACCCCACCAATCAAGAGCGGGGTCACTCGTTTGACGAGTTTGTGATGAAAGAAGGAAAGCGAGCCACAGCTAGCGCTGGATGAGGCAGAGAAACATTGAACGTGCCTACGCGGAACTTCCAAAAGAAGTTCAACAATTTCAACACAAGGATGTTGACAGTTTATTGCCTGTATGGTTGACCAGAACATGCCCATTTTTCTAAACTCAAAGACCAAGGAAGAGAGTAGAAGTTTCCATTCGTCAGTCAGTCAGTCTCCAAGGCCCCTTTCTGTCTCCGTTGTAGGAAGATTACATGCAACACAATCTGTAAAAGAATGTGCTGAGCTCAATCCATGATCACTGCTTGCAAACACGACTGTCCTCTGGTTCCTATTAAGGCTCATTGCTTCCATACTTCCGCTTCAGCCCAAAACAAAGATCCCAAACTGCCTACAACTGAGTTACAGCTCACTGGAAACAGAAGAGGGAAGGATCCAGTTTGATCTCCTCTTTTATTAAAACGGCCAATCACTCTGTGTTTTTTGACTAGAAAGTGCATGCAAATTAACCCCATCAAGAGGGTGTGTTAGGTGTAAGCAAACAGTAATTATGGTCTGGTCAGATACTGGGGCTACTGCATCTACGATGCTGATCTACCGTAGTGTCAACACCAGTGATATAATCAGCTCTCAAGGTCCAGCAAAATCTACATAACAGTTTACATATACAGTAAGGTTTCCACTACGCTGAAATGGCAGGATCTCCAAATTTATCATAAACAATCAAAAGGAAGCTTTTGCAGGGTTGACTTCTCCAATTTGGAACAGATCCATGGTTCTCAAGCTGAGGTATATGTATCCCTAGAGGCTCTTGGCCTGCCTTTAGTGAGAGTCAGAAGTAATGTTGTCATCAATGGAATCCATTGTTTGAGGTGGAAAAGAGGAATGAATTAACTGGGATGTTGAGCAACAGTAGTGGGAAATAGCAAGGTTTCATTCACATTTATCTTTGTTTTACTTTATCTCAAAGAGGAAGGCGATGGAGAAGATTTCTAGAATAACCAGTATGAAATAAAGTAATGTCATCCAGGAACTATGTACTGTGTGTGTGTGTGAAAGATTTAATGAACTGGTGTGCAAAGGTCATAGCACACTGTAATTCAAGCTTAAGTTTCTTGCATGCCTGAAAAAAACAAAACAAAACAAAAAAACATTTGATCAAAAACACAAAACTTTATTTTGATTTGTTTGTATACCTGCTCAAAAATAATGTAATGGTGCAATGGTAGAAAACAAAAGAAAAAAACAAAACAATTTTCTCAGTTTTTTGGGGTATAGCAAAATCTTTAGTTTGCTCTCAGCAACAAGTACAGGATGTGAGTCATTATTGCTTTCACAACTTTATGAACGGGCGAAAAAGTCTGCTTTCGTGTAAATGTTACAGGTTGTTTGTGCTCTGATTTACTTTGAAATTTTGATGGAAGCACCATAAAATGTGGTTAATAAAATATTAATGCTTTAACATTTTCCACTTTAAGGAGGCTTAAATTTGTCAGTTAAAATCTACATCAACCGCCTGGACTGATGGGCCAAATATGTAAAAACTTTGAATAGTGGAGCCACAAAATCTTTCTGGGGGCCATAAATGGTCTGTGGGCCGCACTTTGAACACAATTTAATGAGATGAACCGTCAAACGATTTTTTTGTTTTAAATGTTCAACAAGTTTCATAAGCATGGCAGTCATTGCTGTATTTTTAGATTGGAGGGAAAAAAAGAGACGCCTCTGCTGTCCCCTCTTTTGGATTCTAACTTAAATGGATCTTTGTGGACTGAAGAGATCCAGGTCCAATTGTATGACTGCATTAAAATATTTGAGAATGGTGGCATTTAAATCAGACTTTTCCGAGGTGGTACTGGTCATAAAAAGTTTGAGAAGTGCTGGGACAGAAAAAAGAAGCTTCTTCAAACTCATGGTATCCTCATTTTTTTTTTCTTCCCAACTCCCCGCTTTAAGCTAAAGCAGGAGTCGTTGGATGTATGTCGGGTGAACATTACCTCACTCCCATGTTTGATTTAGTGCAGATGTGAAGCAGAATGAGGCAGAAGCAGGTTTTCTTTTTTTTTTTTTTTTTTGGAAACGTCAGAGAGGGCCTAAATTTGGGGCAACCACTGTGTTTACATAGTTTTACCTCCGTCTATCTTTCCCTCTTTCTCCCATCCACAGCGCCCCCAAGCAACCCCACACACAATCTTTTGTCTCCGTCTGAAAGGGGGACTGTTTCACCTCTGTTCCATGGACTTTCACTGACCTGTTTTTCTTTTCCTTTTTATTACTCCATTCATCGCCCATTTGCGGCATCCCTCCTCCCCCAACACCACCCTCAGCCCTATATGACTAACATTTGCATTGCTCCGTCAGTCGAGCTGCACAAGTCATTTCTCGCAGAAACCCGGGGAGTACGAGTCATTAAGACTCCAGTGGAAAATCAGACAAAGAATTATATATTTGTGTTGGAAACTGACAAGATTTAACGAGGAGCTAATTAAAATAAATCAATAGCACTGCGGCATGCTTGTGCTCCTTTTCCCTTTTCCAGCTCTGATCTTCTGCATCGCAGAGCTGGAGCGCTGCAGTGTGAATTGCGCTGCTTGGCTACTGATGGTTTAAGTCTAAAACGAGGCTAGCACCGATGAATGAGTTAAAGAGAAATCCCTAAACTGTCTCTGTCTTTTAAAGCAGAAAGAAAGACAACAAAACGAGATAAACATAGACATCCCTGCTGCTGTTTGCCCTCCCCATCTAGCACCGTCTGCCCTCTTCCCCTTGTCCAGAGAGGGCATGTCAGCTCTGGGCCCTGTAGTCCAGCGGCCTGACCCCTACAGGGCGGGCTGTGCGGCCCCAGCTGCTGACTGTCCGTCAAACACCTCCAGAGAAGTGTCGGGCCAGGAAGACCACGCTTGTTGCCCCTTTGATCCGGCAAGCAGCAGCTGCTGCTCCACACAGCAGCACTTTGTTCCTCTGTCTCCTCACCACATTCTGTCCTACGGCACAAAAACTCTCAATCTAGTACAGAAATGGAGGGTGAGAAAGCAGAGGAGGAAAAAAATGTGGGGGTTATGATGGAGAGGGGGTTTAGAAAAAAAAAAGAGAAAAAACTTTTTTTTTTTCCTCACCACAGCACCAACAAGCTCTGACAATGTCAGCGGGGGTTTTTCTTGGCCTCGACACAGCTCTTAGGCATCTTCTGCTTGACGCTTTACCCTCCTTTTTCCTTTAAGAGATATGATAGTTATTGTTTAAATCAGCCAAGGTGAATAGAATGGACTGGGGCCAAGTCTGCCCCAGGCGTCAACACACCTGTATGAAAGAGGCCTTATTGTAGCAACCCAGCGTGGCTAACCTGCCCTAGCTCTACCGGTTTTTCTGATGTAAGAAAGAAGTATAGCCTCACATCTTTTTTTTCTCTTTCTACCAGTCCGGCCTTTGGTTTTTTTCTCATATTAACCTCCTTTTCTTCAGAGGTCGGTACCTCTGCCAGAGAGTATTTCTGCAATTTAATACTGTGGCTCCCAAAAGTATTCCCACCCTTTCAACTTTTTTTTTTTATCATTACAACCATAAACCCCAGTGTATTTATTTTGTTAATATGGTGTTTATTTGAAACTGAAAGTCACAGTAGCTCAACTTATCTTATCAACCTCTGTGAAAAATGGTTTCTCATTCCTTTATGAAAAAAATAAACTCATCAGTGTTGTTTTCTATCATTGCATATAGAAACAAATAACCTTGAGGTCATCTGACCACAGCACCTCATATTTGGTGTATCATCCTCATGCGACATGCCAAGCAGCAAGTGGGACTCCTTATAAGCGTTCTTCAAACAACGACTTCCTTCTTGACTCACTTCCTATTGTGGATCTCTGCAGCTCCTCCAGAGAAACTTTGCATCTTTTCTATGAATCCAGCCCTCCTTGCCAAGTCTTTAAGATCAGGTGGAAAGCCATGTTTTAGTAAATTTTCAATTGTGCTTTCCAATTTTTGAACTGTCTGCTATGTTCCTTGGTCCTCATGACACCTTTTGTTCACTAATGTTTACTGAGGCCTTCACAGAAGAGCTGTGCTCATAATGAGATTAGACTACACAAATGTGGGATTTGATTACATTCAAATTTATCTAAGAGGTATCAAAGTCAAAGGGGTGAACGTGAACACCCCCCCAGACTTTTTAGACTGGGGGGGTGGGGTATTGACAAGTCACTGTAGATAAGAAAGTTACAAGAAAAGTTGACCAACATCTTACTTTTTGGTAGAGTACTTCCATATAAACACCCACTCCGTTAAAGCAACACTCCAATAATGTGTGTATGTGTGCAAGCAATATTTTCCGCCTGCCTTATGGTATAAACAGATTGGTAGTTTTTTGTTGTTGTTGTTGTTTTCTGAGTGTGGCTAAGTCAATATTAGCCCCCTGTAATAGGCTGCAATGCAGCACATGGAGTATGACAGGCTGTCAGCGCTGGGAGGTAAGGTTCACTCCTCAGGAGCCAGTTTCTCACCTCACGAGTGGATGAGAGCTTCCTGCCTTCATGCAGCTCCAGAAAAGGCTTACTCACAAACTGTCTCTCTCACAAACACACACACTGGAGTAGAGGGACTATCATTACACCAGCCTATCCATCAGCGTTCTTCAGATAAGTGGGTGTTTTTGCAAGAACACCTCACTTTCTCAGTTGTGAAGTGTGCCACCCCACTTGCCCACATTTTCCACCTTTCCCTTCCCGTCCCCCATACAATGCCACCTCTCTACGCCTGTGTGAGGAGGGCAGTTATAATCTCCATTTTCAGACACTTTCCCCACCACTACCATACAAATATATGGCTTTTTTAAGCCTCTCCATCTCTCTTGCATTATCTTTCCATCTCTTATTTCATTCACCCCTTTCTTTGTCTCCTGCTCTGTCATCTTATGCTCCCTTTTATTCTCAACCTCTTTTTCCTCCCTGTGCCTGGTAATCGAGTGAGAGATTCAGTGACTCCGTGACTCCCCCTTATTGTCAGATATCAAACAGGGTGGCTTTGTGGATTACCAGGGGAGGCTGATAATGACATGATAGAGGCGTGATATTTCAAACAAAATTGAGTGTCAATTGCCTGCATCGTCTAGGCAACACAAGTGTCTGCATTTCAGCAGCCAGGCAGGAAATAAGGCCAATCTATTTCTTTTGGTACACATCATACATCTCTATCTTTCTCTCTCTTTCTCCATTATGACTACAATGGATTCAGTTTAAAGAGAAGAAAAGTCCCGCCAACAGCAACACTTATCCTTTTGCAGAATTAAATGTGCTGTTTGGATTTGTAACTGTTTGTTTTCCTGAATTTAAAAGTAAATTAGCTAATAGTAGAGAGCTGAACCGGCTGCAGGTAAAGATGCTCCTTATTTTGTTTTTTTTTTAGTTTGAATGCAGAATCTGTTCTTCTGCAGTGCATACACACACATGCACACATTTCCAAAAAGAATCTCCACCATTTTACTTTCCTCCCAGGGAGCAAGGGGTTTCCATCGTGCACATTTCAAAGATGTCTGAGTTTCCGAATTCACCTATTTGTGACCACGAGAGTCATCAGTTAAATGCAGGCAGCTTGCCTTTGACTTCTCATACTGAATAATTAATCGGCGTTTCGGTTGCACATAACTGCTTTGACATACATACGCCTCAGCACACACACACGCGCACACACAGAAGGGATGGGACGATCAGAAGCAGAGTTTAGGGCTAAAAAGCCAAGCAGCAGGCTAGTGATATAAATAGCTGTTATTTGTGGAGGGGACTGCTGGCAGAAGCGGCAATGACACTGTGGAGCAGACCACAGGGACTGTGATGTGCCTGGTGGCCTGAAGCGAGCCCTCTGCCTCTCAGATCAGCTCCACCACAGGCTGTGTGCAGCTTTGACCGGCCTTAAACAAGTACAACAAAGGCTCAGTCAGTTCAGCCTTCACTGCGGTGTATGGCCCTTGAATTTGAGTCTCTGAACTGTCATGTGCGATTCTCCAGTAACAACCTCAAAATACAGAAGACTTCAAGCTGAAACAAGCGGTGAAGGAAATAAGAAATAGAAATCAGCATTTCACATTGTTTATGACAACTTTTATTTTCTTAAATCTCTTTTTATTCCACCCATGAGTATACTGAGGGGAGCCTTGTAGTCTCTTTGGGAGCAGGAGCTAAAAGCTGAGAACCTCTGAGTGCACATAAGCACAAAAGGCATTCCCAGCACCAAATACATTGAAACATCATCACTTATGATGGGGGAAATAAATATTCATCCAGACTGGGACGAAATACAGAATTAGGTAATTTAAATCCCTTATTCTGTGACGCTCTCTATTTTGTAACCCACGTTCTAGTTTTGGCTAATGCTTACAGCCACTGCCTGTAACTCAACACAAACATGAACTGAAAACATGCATGTGTTCCAGCCTCAGAGACTAGAGAGATGTGCAGAATTTTAGGCCTCCATTCTGGTGACAGTGTCTTGCAATAATCTTACCCAAATTTTGTAAAATTTTAACGGCATATACAACTAAAGTCTTTTTGGAAATCTCTATACCAGCTTTGTATATTGAAGGACAGAAATATTTTGCGTACTTCTAGCAGAACTGCTTCAGTCAGATTAAGTACATAGCCTCTGTGAACATCAAAAATGAAAACTTCCCTTCTCAATCAGTCTCAAGCTGCCAACCGAGTTTTCTCCCAGGGTTAATCTGTGTTTAATTCTGTTGATCTTCACATTGACTCTTACCAGCTCCCCAGTTCATGCTAAAGAAAAGATGCCCAGCAGCATGATGCAACCACCACCATTTTGCACTGTGTTGCATGGTGTATTCAGGGTGGTCGGTCACGTATAACCCAATAAGATGCATTTTTCTTTCTATTATGCAGAAGTAAACCCCCAAAATTTAACTCTATTTAAGTAACTTCCAAATGCAAATGGTTGCACTGGCATTTATTTAGAGGTGTCAGTGTAATATTCCCACAACTATTTATTGTAATTTGTATCCTCCTCAGCTTTTTAATGTTGTTCTAAAAGGCTTAAGCTTTTGCCATTGTTCCCCATTAGCAGACAATAGTCATTCCCAGAATAACTGATACCTCATCTATAACAGGCCTGAACTGAGATAGAGCAGCTTGGACCGACAAAGGACTATATTGATTTATAGAGTCTTCCATGATAGTCTTATTGGCCTACACTTCAAAGCCACAGAGGGCACTAGAGCCATGAATCACAGCTTTGGAAAACATACTCACACACGCAAACACCCCATACACACGCACGCACACACACACCAGGTAATAATGATACACCGTAGTGTTGTTAAGGATGTGATTACAACTCGCTTCCATTTTATATCCCAAAACACTCACTTTTACTGAAAGGAGTAGGAGCAAGGTCGCTGGAGGTTCTTTGAATGTGACAGCTCATAAACAAAGCAAAGATAAAACATGGTGCTGCTGAATCAACTAGAGTAAAAAGGGAAGGTGACGTGCTCTAGGAAGAGGTAAAGAAAAACAGAAGAGTGAAAGAATGAGCATGCCTGGACAGAGAGAAAATACCTCATCAAGGTTCACAGAGTTTAAGAAGCTCAGCCAGAAGAAGGAGCTCCGGTCCTTTTCTGTTGCAACACACATAAACATACACACCGAATCCTGAGGCTGTCCTGTTATACCTGGTCAACTTTATCCTTCTTAGTGTCTCCGACCCCGCCCTCCTCCCAAACACATACACAGCATCCTGGCATCACATCGCTGCAGAGGCGCAGCAGCCTGTGGATAACACACAGATCCTCCGGCTAGCTTTCCCGGCAGATAAAACTAATTATTCCAAATCTACTCTGTCAGGTTGTCTGATCCTCTGGGGCCTCGGTTTAATTCTCTCTCACTCTCCGTCGCAGGTCCTCCCTCGGTCATAAAACACAAAATGACCAGGAGCCCATTCAGACTCACCTCAAGAGTAAAACGGAGTGATGAGCCATAAAGGGACATTCACAGCAGCTAAAATGCATGGCTTTCTTTGTAAAAGCAGACCCTTACTAATAAATGCCCTGATCATTGTCTAAAATTAGAGATGATGATCTTTTTCTAATCTCTGAAAGCAACATAAATGAGATCTAACAGATTGCATTCTTCAGTGTAGAAGCTATTACTGTGGGGAAAGGACTCAAGGCAAGTTGTTTTAAGTATTGGTGAAATGTTTAAAAATTTGGTCAGATGTACAAAAAGAGTTGGAAGAAAACCTGTTGGACATACTCTTCAGTCATTGTCATTTGATTCTTTTGCCATTTCTTACTTCTGCAGTTCGATCATTTCAGAAAGAAAAGTCATTTGGGAATCTCCATCACTCATACAGTGTGACGTCACCTCTGCTCCTACTCAAAATAACGGCAGGAGATCCACCAGTGATGCTGATGGGGTATAAATTGAGCTTACTCTATTTAATAAAGTAACTTAAAAAGGAATTACAATGTCATGTTTTTAAGTATTTCATTGCTCATCAGTAATCAGAGCCAATGTAGGAAAAACTCTCTGGTTTTGATCTCTGGCCAACCGATTGGCGTATCTCTAAAATTCTAAAAAGAAACATTGATGAAAGCTGGTAATAGTAGTTTAAAGACTAAAATCAGTCAGTGAAAATCTGATTGATTCATCGCTATTTAAAATGTCATACTACTTCACTAAAAACACCTGAAAAGAAAACTTTAATCACACCTTTACATGTAAACAACTATGAAGGATAACAAAAAGTTCCTGATAGTCATATGCTTTGTACTTTTGCGTATCTGTCATTAAGACTCATGTAAAGTTTAAGAGCTAAAAAATAAGAAATTCTAAGGGGTTTTCAAACTGTACGTCCTGAAAACCATCCACACGAATGAGCTCTAAAGACAAATGGAAGCTCATGAACAGGGATTCGACTGTATAGACTTTGCATTTTATCTTTTGGTAGTTTCCCCCTTTATGAGGCAAGGACCTCTACAGTGGAAAGTATATGGAGGGGAAGGGGTGGACGACAGAGAGATGGTGAGGATGACATTAAGGATGTTAAGGAGGAAGAATAAGAATGAGGCACAGGTTGAGGGAATGAGATAGAGGAGTGCCAGGGTCACAAATCTTGCTGCTATTCCAGTACGTGACATCTTCGCTCGTTTGCGGCTGCTCATTAACAAACAATACTGCTGTGAAATTGGTTTAATGACAAAGTAATAAAATTGCTATTCTGCTCACAGATGGCCTGAGGCACATGGAGATTCTAGCAGGCTTACTGTGGCTGCCCGTGCACATTAAGCCGCTTGTTCATGAAAATAGAATCCCAACACTTGACTTCTCACAACCACTAACTTTTTTTTTTTCCTTTTTAAGTTTTTTTTTTCACGCGTTATAAATGAAATAAATTAACCTACTTTCCTTCCTCGTATTCTCTTTGAATCCTCCCTCTCCCACACTCTCACCCTCTTGCTCTCTTCACTCTCTCTAGTGTATTCTCTCAATCTTTCTCCGGTTCTCACCCCTGGTTAAAAAAATTACCATTCTAAAATAAAAAAAATAAATAAATAATTTAAAAAATTTAAAAAAGGAGGCCTGCCCACGCAAACGCAGCCCGACTTCATTTCAAACGTGGAGCCCTTGTTATTAAACGACCCACCAATAAAACCAAGCCATTGAGGAATAAAAGAGCCAAAAGGAGCAGAGAAGTACAAAGACCTCCCTCCTCTCATCTCTCTCCATCTCACTCTCTCTCTAATGCTTTCTCCGTAATGTCTCTTATAGCGCTCTGCCTCTCTCTCCGTCTTGCCTCGTCTGGCTTCGTTCTGCTTGCATGCCGTCTTAACTGGGAGAATTCCACAGCCTTGGAGAGTCTATGTAATGGGAAAACAAGTAAAAAGGCATTCATTTTTTCTTTCGCTTCTTTGTGCATGATCGCCCGACATTGCCAGCATTATTAAATCCACCACCTGTTTTTCATAATCATGCACACACATAGAGGTGGGCACCGGGCTCGCCTCACAACCTCGGTGGGTGTCCAAGCCACGCTCTGACCCAATGTGCCCCCAGTGCCCGATAAAGGGGAGTGGGCCCTGTTAATTACACTGAAATTTTTCAACAGGGCTCCCGCACTCACACGCAACACATGCTGTACACTTGGAGCAGACATAAACACGGTGGCACACATTAACATCAGCTGTTTAATGCTCCCATGGCTTACCCTGTGAGTAAAGCATGTGTCTGGATTCTGCTGCGAGCAGCTATTTGGATCTGTGACAACCCCAGAACAGAGTGGAAATCAAACTGAAACCCGCTACGACGGGGAGTCTGTGCCGTACTGCCGGTGCCAATAATGAGAATATGTTTTTCCAAACGAGTTTCTTCATCCAAAACTGATAAAATGGGATTATTATTATGGCATCAAGGAGGCAGCCAGATCAAATGAAGTTAGTGGGCTTAGGGTGTTAGTAGGGGGGCTTGCTCTTGGGAACTGACAACAGAGTCAATTCTGCTAATTAACTGCCAATTAGTGGTCCCTAAATGAGAGGGATCATGATGCCTATGTTGGCAGCGTCCTGATAGTCTCTCCTTTTAGTTAGATGCACATATACACCCACTGTAGCACCACAGTGCAGTACACACGCACACACACACACACGCAGAGCTGCAACCTCTCCACACTTCCGACTGTATATTTAGAAAGTCTGGGGTATGAGATGGCTGCTTTTGAGAGTCCCTGATTGCTGCCAAAAAAAGGCATGACATTTTCATCTGGGTCAAAGTTAGATAGATAACCAGCAACTTCCTTCAACTGGCCACTGCCACTGTGGCAGAAAAAAAGAAATGATGGAAATCTAAGACAGACATGAAGAGAGCGAAGAGGGGGTGGAGGACCTCAAAAGCCTGTGAGTGTGTGATTCATAATACTTAAAAACTTATAAAGAATGTGGAAAAAGGCAGCTAGGCCAATTTCACAACTTTGTTACATTTGGAAAATATTAGTTATTGTTATTTTGCATTTCATAGTGCATTTTTCTGCCAAACCAGAGAATCATAAAAAATCATAAAAAAATCATAAAAGCAAGTGTTTTTAAGTGTCTCGTTGGGCATTAAATGGGAGTGGAAAATACTTTTCCCTTGGAGGAACGTGCTTTCTTTTTCTATGTTGTTCTCACATACTCCTAACAAATGTGTTTTATCATTAAAAGTTTTGCTCGTGAACCTTAACAAAGCTATGAACCCCTGGAGATATAGACCAAAAACTCTTAGAGGGTCTTCGGTTGTTCAAGCGGGAGGAAAAAAAAGAAAGAAAGATCTGAATAGTGATAGAGCCCTTCTGTAAAGAAAACGAAAGAGTTCAGCGATATTAGAGCAGTTTGTGTGTACACAATATGAGACAAATGAAGATTTGACATAAATAGGTTAATGTCTGAAAGCAAAATGATTGGGCTGCAATGTAATAATAAATTGTGTTTTTTTTTTTAGGAATGTCCCAAATTCACCAATCAGCTACTCGTCTGAATCATGCAGCCATGCTGTGCACTGATAGCTTTTAATATTCACACCCTATTTTGGTGTGACTTGAAAAGGTCTTTTATAGGCTCTGCATATTTGGCTAATCTAATACATTTGGATTTTGACTCACAATGTTGGTGTTTTTTACCCTTGACAGTAACATTCATTCACATTGAAAAAGAGACTGCATTGGGTGCTGCAGCTTCACACCCATGTGTTGTGCTCAGATATTCCCAGACAGCTGCTCAGGATAAATGCGCTGGGAGCAGCTGAAACATTGGTCTATAAATTTTACAATTTAATGAAAAAAAAAAAAGCATGAAATATTCTTTACATATTCTCCGCACATAATTACCTGGAACCAATTGTAAATAAATTGGCACAGTTTATGAAAAACAGAGAAAATAAGTTAGCATTACCCTAGCATAGCATTTTAGCAAACTGCTCCACAGAAAAGCATTGTATGTTTTAAATGTATTTACAACATTATAACAGCTTTCCAAACTAATTTAACCCTCTGTTGGAGAAGGATTTTGAGCCACCCTGCAGGCACTTAAAGCTAGAGTTTTCAAGCAACTCAATGACATAAGTGACAATCAAAATATTATGAACAATGTATTGCTTTTATCTATTTGCAAGTAATGTTTTTTATATAAATTTTTTTAACATTCACAGCAATAAAGGCTTTACCATTTTCAGGATCTCAAGCTCCCACACTTGTTGATATCTGAACCACTAAAGTATTGGAGGACATCTCTCATGATTTCCAGTCAATATTAATGTCATAGTTTTCTTATTTTCTCTTATCACCCTGCTGATCATAGTTTTCTTTCTTTCATTGAAGAAAACAGTCAGTGCACCAGGCCTGGCCCTGAATGGCTGCAGAGATTTAACCTATTTCATCTTCTCAATGGGCACAGGCTGCTTGGCGCCGTCGTCTGGCGGATATCCTTCCCTTATCATGTGACCTGTGCTCTGACAAGGGCCAAAGGTTGGCTGCGATCCGCCCCTATGTCTTAATAACTCACTCATTGTATTGCTTTCTGCCGCTAATTAGAGCCTCTCCCAGTGCACGTACACGTGTGTGCATGGGGGTGTGTGTGTGTGTGTGTTTCTGTCTGTGCATGTAGCCTGCCCGTTGGCTGTGGAGAGGAGGCAGAGAAGTAAAAATAGTGTGTGGCTTACTGCCCTCTTTATTGTTATTAGTGCTCCAGTGGCACAGCAGTCAGTCATCACAGATGCCAAGAAGTGACATATTGGTTCTCAGACTTGCTCTGGATCTCCCTCTGCCACAGAAATGACTGCCTGTGAGATGAGGGAATAAGAAAAGGATGATTTCCTTCCCTTCTTTAAGATGTTGTTTCTCTCACTCATCTGTCATCACCGTCATTTCCCAGACTCATGAAACAACCCCCCTTTACTCTCCCCACAATGTGTGTGCTGCCGTGCATTGGCATTGCTGCAGAGGTAAATAATGGCGGGATAGTCAGCCGTGTGGGTTTATGGAAGTGAGTGAGGGCCCATCTTCCTGGGTCTGACACTGTGACATGAAAGGATTCAGTCAGGCTCCATTTAGCACAGACTGATAGCACGACACCAGGAGCTGCTGAGACAGGCAAATACGTGGCTAGATACTGTATACGGTAAATGTTTCAGCGTGCAGACGCCAATGCAGTGGGAGACACGGCCCTCACCTTTTCCAGACCACGCCTCCAATCTGTCTTGGGTGCAAACAGCAAGAAAAAAAACAAACAAAAAACACTACTTTATGGTTAACCAATGGGGTACAGACACATGTGCATGTGCAAATGCTTCCTGTTGTAATGTGCATAGCCTGCACAAACACACTTTTGGAACTATTAGCAGAACAATTGAGCCCCCCTCCTCTTCTGCTCAGCACCAGCGAGGGACAATTGTGGACTTTAACCTCTTCCTTTGCTCTTTATTAACGTTGAACAGCTAATGGGGTGTGGGCCACAAGCAGGTGAGGCTGTTAGCTAATGATATGCACTAGATACTGAAGCAGGTGGAGCGTGTCGGCGGTGCTAACACAAAAGACTTCAAACCATCTGGGTTTTGTTTTCTGTGTATACAGGTGAGTGCCAGGTTAACGTACAGGGAGGGAGGGTACGAGTGCAGGAAGGTTTGATGAGGCAAAAGTGGGGAAAAGAGCGAGATGCACTGTCCATTGACTATCACACAGAGCGCCGTTGTGCCCTCACCGGGCTGCGATTGTGCCGGAGGACAAAGCCCTGATTCAGCACATCCTTTCCCCAAGGGAAAGCTCTGGTAACCGAAGACGGCGGCCGTCCCCTCCCATCCACCGCCCCCACTCATCCTCTCCTTCTATCTCTCCCTTCGTCTGTCTCTGTCTCCCTCGGCCCCTCTTTGGCCGGTAACGTCGCAGCAGCCATGCATCAAAGGGAACTACAGAACAATGTGAGGGCTAGCCAGGAATTTGGAAAGCTGCTCTTTTTTTCTTTTTATCTTCTCTTTTTATAACACAAAAATGCTCCAAGTGATCCCCATATGGGCCATATAAGGGCCGAGTAGAACCAGAAATAAATCAGCACAGAACAATGTAAATCACTGGCATGGAAAGTGAGATATGGAAAACGTCATCCGCTCGCCTCTCTTTCCCTGTAATACATCCCTTAATGTGGAAGCATCCTGGGCTGACAAAACTCAGAGTAAAGCACTGATAGCCTTGGAGTACAAGATTATTCTCCTCTTTAGTGTCTTATTTATATTAGTTAGAAAAATTTTACTCCATGTGAACGTTTATTCATGCAGCTATTGTGTCATTTTTCAACTCCATGATCATGTATATACAACTTTACATTGATACATACGCCCATAAACATGCAGTATCTTGCAAAACCTTCTATACCCTTTAAACATTTTCACTTTTTGTCACATTACAACCACAGACTTCCTTCTGTTTTACTGGGATTTTATGTGATAGCTCAAAAATAAGTAGTGCATACATTTGAAGTGGACAGAAAGATACCATGGCCTTTATTTTTTTATGAATAAAAGTGTGACACTGAGGTGGAGACTCTCCTTTCAGCAGGACAAAAGCCCTAAACATACAGCAAGAGCTACAACAAAATGGTTGAGATCAACGCATCCTCACCTGGTAGACTGACCACGTCACAGTCCAGACTTTAATTCACATTATGTGTTAGCAGAAGCTCTCCACATAATCTGACTGAGTTTCAGATATTTTGCAAAAAAGAATACACTCCATATGTGCTAAGCTGGTGAACACATACCTAAAAAACACATCCAACTTTAATTGCAACAAAAGGTGATTCTATAACCTATTGTATACAAGCATAACTAAATTTTGAGAGTTTTACCTACAAATCATTTTATAGGTTCCTTCCCCTTCACAATTCCAGTGTGTGTTGATGTATGACAGAAAACCCCAAAAGAATATGTAGTCTTTTTCATCAGATTTACCTAATGGTCTTGTTTCAAAGTGTGTGTTCAAAATGTGACAAAATTAGAAGAAAATAAAAAAGCATGAATACTTTCGCAAGGCTTCAAAAACTTGTGCTCAGGTAAAATGAATCTGATGCTTAAATTTCACAACTAAAGATAAGTCAGGGACTCTGCCTATATCTGTCTATGCCTCTATCTGTTACTCTGTCTCTCTCCTCCCAGTTTAGCTGAGTATTTCTACATTAATCACCATGACATTGGCGAGGCAACTCAATTTTCTGCTCCTGTAGGTAAGGTGCACAACGTGGCATGAGGCATGAAACAGGCAAGCGGGGTCTAATCTTTGGTTACTGGTGTAATTGAAATGCTATCCACACTGTAGGGTGCATTAAAGTCTGATAACAACAGTTCCTGTGGCCAATTTAAGTAGCTTGACTTCCCCTGGCTACAAGGGAATAAAGCAAAAGGGTGTGTGAAAGAGACAGAGCCATTTTAGGTTGGGCTTTGGGGGCTGGGGGGGTAAGAGGAAGGGAGGCGTTGGGGGATGTGGGAAAGGGGGTGGCTGATAGATAAGGCTGACAAACCCAGCTAATTCTGCAGGCATGTTTCTCATTGTGATCCGGTAAAAATGAGGGAAAAAAATGAATCACAGAACCAAAAAATCAATTGACCCTTGGGTGGCTTGTCAGGCTGCGAGGCTGATAAACCTAAAAGCTTCGTTAATGTCGGCCTGCCTGTATCCAACAGATAGAGCACTTTGTAAATGAACCCGCTTTGATAAATATATTAAGGAAAGCTGTGAATAAAAGGCACAGACTTGTCATTTGTAAATAGAACCCCCACTACATGGAATTAGAATGATAAAATGGGGTTCCATATAATTAAGTTTGTGTAAGACCTGAAATCCGTGCAAATACCTTCCTGGAATTTTGAAAGGAGGCTGTCAGTTCAATTAATCTGAACATCAGCCTGAGAATGTACTGAACCAAATTAAGCCGCAGATAAAACCTGGGCTAGTATTTTGATAAGTAATTCCTGTATCATTTCTTTGCTTCTGTGATCATTTTATTTAATCCACCACCCCCAGTTATGTGCTAAGCCATCTACAAAGACCCTGCTGGCCAGGCCACCAAAACCTTAATCCACCATATAGCTCATGTAAAACGGGGAGGGGGTGGAAGGCAGTTTTGCTTGTTGTGGGGCATTTGTGGCAGTGCTTGGAGTCTTTTTTTTTCTTTTTTTTGTGAATAAAGGGGTGCGGTAGACATGGGAGCTGTAGGGACAACTTATGATCTCTGTCTGCTTCTTTCAATATATCCAACTAAATATATATATATATATATGCATCAAACCCGCAAAGATCACAGACTCAGCTGCAGAACACTGTACCGATAACACAGGCACATCCCGGTAGCTCAAACATAATAATGCCACAAAGGTTGTCACTGTTTGTGAGTGTGTGTGTCTATGGATGACGGGGAGGGATGTACATAAACGGTTTTCACACTTTAGGAGTATTAGCCATCATGGCTGGTGGGTAGACGTGGAGGCAAAGGATTTTGAGAATGAAAGGCAGTGCGATGCTGGTGGCGGAGATAGGGAAGGCGGAAATCTTAACTCACCAGTTGTTTACTTGTAAGATGGTGAGGCCTGTGTCTTGGGCTAGCTGCTTCTTCTGCTCTTCAGAGGGGTATGGATGCTGCAGGAGGAAACAGACAGAGACAAACACAAACAAACGTGAGCTACTTTGACATAAAGATTAACAGGAGCATTGGCATCTCTAGGAAATTAACACATGAACATACTTGTTTTCAAAGTATTCAGCCACAAACCTGAATGTATTATCACTTTTATGTGAGAGACCAAATGGAAGAGCAGCATAAACAGCTAAGTAAGAGAAAAATGGGAGGATATGGCAGAAGTGCAAGTCTAAGAAATCTTCATTCTCCAGCTAAATTAATAGCTCGATTAGGTTTCCTGCTTAATCGGAGAAGAAGGAAACCAGGATACCTATTATTACTTTGGAGGATCTGCAGAGATCCACACCTCATAGGATAACAACTATACCATGAAGACCTTTATGGGAGCATGAACACAACAAAGTTGTAAGAAATTCAGTTTGCTTTTTGAGAAAAAAACTAAAGATTTTGGCTTATAAGCAAAACACTGTGTGCACATCAGCCTAAAGAGACCACCTCCATAGTGAAACGTGGTGCAAGCATCATGCTGTAGGGGTGACTTCCTTGAGTAGGGACATCTGCTGGTCAAAGTAGATGTTTGGGTGACTTTAGTTTAATACAGGCTCTAAAACCCTTGAGGCAGGGTGGATGTTTTCCTTCCAGTAGGACAACTACCATAAACATACAGCTAGGGCTACAAAAAGATTGTTAGGATCAATGCATATGCATGTGCTAGAATGGCTCAGTCAAAGTCCAGAGCTAAATTCAGCAAATAATCTATGGTAAGATTTAAAGATTGATATTCAGAGATGCATCTCATCTAAAGTGAATGAACTTCAAATGGTTTACACAGAAGAATGGGTCAGATGGTAAAGATATTTTCAAAAAGGTTTGTTTTTGTACTCCAAAACCATGATGCTGTCAATGCCATCTTTTACCATACACCAATGCATGCAATATTTTATGTTGATTCATTACATAAAATTCTCAATCAAAAACATGGAGTTTGTGTTTATGACACGGCAAAATCTGGAAGAGTTAAAGGGCTGTGTGAGTCATGTTGCATGCTGCTGCACATTGTTGTATGCATGCAATATCCTCCTGCGTTTGTTGCATTGTGTAATCTAAGACTGCACCTACTTGTGACCTCCACCCAACCCTGCCACTCCCTTTCACGGTATGGACATTCAGGATGCATGCTTTCACCCTCTCTTGCGTACAATCACGCTCAAAATTCTGTGTTAAACCAGTCAGAGCTGGCCAAACAAGTTTGTCAAAACTGTCAGTTATGATAACACAGTTTTAAATCCCCAGGCCGCCCACACAGACAAAATAAAAACTTCAACATATATAGTGTGTATACTAAACATATGTATTGCGCACAAAGCTAAAGGAGACTCTTACAGACATATGCAGGCTGACTTTGCAGCTGGCCCAACGCAGATATTGTAGTGTCTGAGAATCCTTTCATAATACCAGGCAACAAAATGAGTGGGAGCAGATTTGCAGCAAATACATTTATCTTTCCTTGAATGTCTGACATGTATCCTGGTGGTGGCTTTTTCACTGAGAGCAGCTGAATAGAGGCTAATGCCAAAGGAACTGAATACTGTGAAATCTCCTCTACAGCTCTGCCAGGATTTTTACCTGAAAATGGAAATCTCCGACAAGGGCTGCAATGAAACTATTTGTGTCAGGTCCAATCTAAAAAAACATTGGTTGATATAAATGGCAGACCTTGGGCTGCTTCACTCCCTCTGGGCCTGCTATGAAGCATGACAAAACAACAGTGATCGCTGGTGACAGATGTCTTTAAGGGCCAGATTAAGAGTCGGGGCGCACGCAAACGAAACAAATGAGACACTATGTGTTTCATTCAGCCCGTGTGCATGCACACAGAAAGCGTGTGCAAACAGAAATACTCACAGGCACATAAAAACCTTCACAAGCATGACACCTGCAAATCAAAACAAAGAAACATTCTCTTTGAAAAGGTGACGTTTAAATCCCTCTCTATTTTCAGATGGTTTCAGGCATCACTGACACACATTCCCCTTTTTCCAACAAAAGAAAAAAAAAACACGACCTCCAATCATCAAAACTTTGGCCTCGTCATTTCAGCTCTCAGGCTCATCAAGAGAGCAAACTCTACAGCTGGTAATGCTCGACTGGCTTGTGCTAATTGAATCCAATTTTAACGCAACGTGATAACAGTTGTTCAAGAAGCATTTTCTCATTTACTGTGGAAATAATTGATGTAAGTGTGAATTCATATCGGTGTGGAGGAGGATTTCATTTTTAAGATAGTCCTGCCTGTTTCAATGTTTTAATTAAAGGATAGATTAAAACTATGGTTCAAGGAATGTGCACAATTAATACCAAACAAGACTCAGATTGGACAAATAATGAGTCTCCCGCCGCAGAGGAGGATTAATCTGATTTGTACTTGTGTACACAGACCCTTTTAATATGCTAAAATCATTAACTAAGGGACAATGATATTGCTTGCATAGAAATGCAATTTTTGATTGCCAGGTGCTGACATTTCCTTGGCTAGCAATGACAGAGTTATTGTGCGTACTTGCGTGTGTGTGTGCACAAATGAAAGTGCGTATATAGAGAAGACGGGTTGGTGTAGAGAGAAAATAGACATCTATGCATCTGCATGTTTGCCTTATTTGTGCACGTCCTCTCGACAGCAAAGTGATTCAGACCCTTTTAGGGTCTGAATCACAGCCTGTTTCCCCACACCCTTAAAACTTCTATGCTTCCATTGTGTTCATCTAAATTCTCTTGCACATGTAACAGAGCAAGCACAGACATATGCACATGTGCACAGAAACAACCGCAGGCAGATTCTTAGGTAAAGATACCTTGGCAGGGATGGGGTTCAGGTTTAGCCTAGATTGGAAATGGGAGCGGGTCATTTACATTGTATTAAGGCTTCCTCAGCCTCTCAGGCCCAGACCTGGTCATCAATCGCCTACTGTCAGCCAAAGCGCACTCTACCCTGGTGATAAATACGCCGGCCAGCGGCACAGCTCGTCCAGCAGCCTCCACGTAATGAATGGTTTGAACAAACAAGAAAGATGTCTCATCAAGGAGAGTGGGGACGTTAAAGCCCCCTTGCACACAAAACCCCTGAGTAAGGAGATTTACTCTGACCGCATAGACACGACAGTAAAAGAAAAAAATCCTATTTTGACCAGCTCATGCCTCTTCCAGCTCTCACCCTTTAACCCATTCCTTCTCCAGCTCTCTTCCTTCCTCTCCTTGCAGTCCTGCAAGACGTTTTCACAGACGCACTTCCAGACTTTCACACAAGGCACAGTGCCTTATAAAAGCCTTCACACCCCTTAAACCTTTGTAACAGGTTTTCACGTTACAACCACAAACCATGATGTATTTCAGTGGGATTTTCTATCGCAGACAAACCCAAGAAATGCATAATTGTAAAGTGGACAATACTTCAACTAGAGAACAATATCCCTAATGTGAAAAATTATGACAATCTTATTCTCTCAGTCGAACATGGTGGTGTCAACATCCTAATGGGGTTGAGGGATTCTTTTCGTCAACAGGGTCAAAATTCTAATGAGTTGATGAGGAAATGAATGGAGCAAAGCCCAGAGGAATCCCATGAAAAGAAAACCTGCTAGAGGCTTCTAAATAGTCGAGAATGCAGTGGAGGTTCACCTTCCAGCAGGCCAATGACCCTGAAAATATCGTCAGAGCTAAAGTTAAATGGTTTACATATTGAAAGCATATACATGTATATCACAAGTATAACTGCTAAAACTTAAAAATGAATATTCTCCAATCTCTCTGAGTGATCCTGAGTTGTTTTGCAAAGATGAATTGGCCAAAAGTTTCAGGGTGCAGATGTGTAAAGAAGGTAAAGACAATTTGTAGCTGTAATTATAGCCACGAATATTTTTACAAAGTGTTGATGGAGTTGAATAAATACAATGTAGTTAAATAAATACAAGAGAATAAATGTATTTATTCATTTATTCTCTTTTCAGGTCAAACGCATAAAATCCCAATAATATATATTATTTTATGTGCATAAGATATAGGAATAAATAGGAAAAAGGTTTAATATGGTATAAATGCTTATCCAAAGCACTTTTGCAATCACATGAAACTAAAGGTAATAGTTTTCTCTGCGTCCTGAAGAGTTCACCTTTCCAGTGATGCTTATACGAAAACATGTTTAATGATTCAAGACTAATTACTCAGACAATTTGACACAGTAGGCTAGACTGCTGTAAAAATTTGAGGAATTACTATTTAGGCCTCAAACTAATCTGTTAATGGTAATTGTAAATAAATCTGATCATTGGTAATCAGCCAATAAGCACACAAAAAAATTTTCTGAGACTTGGAAAAGAAAGTAGTCACCCCTAGTGTGTTCTCTTCTGGAAATCTTTTCAACTCTCTGGAGACTCTGTGACATGACTGTTTAATGACTGAAACACAAACACACTGGAAGAACAGGAAGAGTATTGATAACCTTTCAAACAGCTTCGGATCCATTCGATATGTTCCGTTTAAAAACACCAAAGCCAATATCTTTACAACGTTTTACTGCAAGACGTAAAAACAGTCTGCAAATGATTTCGGTCAATTTTAATTTGTCTTGGCGCAAGTGTTAAGCTGAAACCATTCAGTTAATTATATAGAAATGCATTTAAAACAAAAAGACATGCGATCTATTTTAAGACACGTAGCCTCATTCTGACAGTCTGCACAGGCAGATCACACTCTGCCATTCATCAAAGCATCGAGCTCTGTCTGCATATTTGTATGTGTGACTGACTACTGGCTAAATTGCAGGGTCTGATGTGCTCCCTGCTCTCTGATAAGCCTGGAAGTAATAGCCCATTGGTTTCTGAACATTACAAGCTGAGGTAGCTCTATCATTTGCTGGGTACGGTCCTTAAACCACCCCCCCGCACCCCTACCCCCCACCCCTTGAGCCCAGCTTGAGCCCAGCTTGGCATTTTAACACACACCACACATAATAACCACATGTACTGCTGGACCACTCTTACTTCACAGCACACCTTTTGCCCATGCTGACTCCCATCTACTCATTCAATACCCAGTTTGCTATATATCACTTTTGTACTCTCCTGACACCTATTTGCAGCCGTCATCAAATCCCACAGCCTGATCATTATCCCAACTGCTCCGTGCAACCCCCACCACTTTCCTAGCTCTGATGCTTCCACTCCACCCACTGATCATGTAGCCCCCCTCACAGGAGCCGCCAGTGGACCTCCATTGATTAATTACATCATCAGTGTGTGACATGAGTTATGGAGCCAGGTCAAAAGGTTGCAGTGGCTTGCAAACCTATTCCATGCTAATGACTCCCAGGAAATCACAGGCCATTGGCTGTTTACCCCAAGTGCCATGGCAACACAAAGGATTTGCTCAGGATGACTTCTGTGATTAGATCCCAGTTATGTTGTCTGTTGGATAGCGATTTCAGATCATCTGCTTTTATCTTCTACTTAGTTGAATTGTTTGTTTGTTTTGGGAAATAAACATGCAAAATACTATTTTACCAGGTTATTTACTTTGTGTTGTAATCATTGAGCAGTTCTATTATGACTTATTGTGTCAAGTTCTGGAGAAATATTGCATTCAAACTTTGATTGGAATCGTATTTGTTTTTAATCAAAGTGACTGGAGGATGATAATAATATTCACTGTCAGGAACAAATGAAGGAATGACATTTTAATATGGATTCTGCATGGAGCAGGGCTAAGATTGGCATATTTTAAATATGAAGTTGTCATAGTTAATAATATTAGGATGGGATTCTTTGACAAATGACAATGAGATTGAATGCATATCGGCATTAATGAAAGATCAAACAGATATGTCAAATAAATTTTGCATAAGTTTTCAAATCAAAAATAATCACAGCACAGTGCAGAGCATTTACCCTGCACTCAGCCCACATGCACTTGTCATGATAGGAGGAGAATGAGTTTGTTTGTCCCATTTTCTCTGCAAAATAGTGAAGAAATCACTGGCCATTGGCTCTCCAGAACGATTGAGAGCATCTGTGGATAATTTTTAAGTCCTGGTACAGGTTCTCACTTGAAAATAACACTGGCTGTATGTTTAGCGAGACTTTTCTTCTGGAAGGTGAACCTCCGTTCTAGTCTCAAGTCTTTTACAGTTTGTAACAGTTTTTCTTCCAGGATTACTCTGCATTTATCTCTGTCAATATTCCTGTCATCTCTGATCTGTTGCCCTGTACCTGATGAAGAAAAGTATCCCACCAGCATGACGCTGCCACCGCCATGTTTCACTGTGGGGGTGGTGTCTCTAGGTCGATACAGGTTACTTCTAAAGGCTGGTGAGGTTACTGGATTTTGTTAAAGGGAGTCAGAGTAATGACGGGAGCACACAAGTGAACCCCAGATTTTATTTTACGATTTAAGAAAATTAAAAAGCTAGAACAATGTACTGTATAACTTTCCTTCCACTTCACAATTCTCAATCCCAGGAAAAAAAAATAGAAAACCCCCCAGAAGAATCTGAGGTAATGTAAAAGGGCATTGATACTTTTGCAGACCACTGTATGACAGCATATGAGAAAAAGTAGAAACAATGTCATTTTAGTGTCATATATATTTTGTATCATACTGTATTTTTCGCTTTCTTCCCCTTCTTCTGCAGATTTTTGTAAGTAGAGGTGGGATGTATCACAGGGTGTTTGTTTTATTTCTCTAGGAACTACATTGCTTCCTGACAACAGTCAGAAATGGGGCAAGATTGCCGCATGACTCAATGACTCAACCCTGCTGCCTGCCCTCTTGATTATACACACACACAAACACAAACCCGCACGAGCACACACACACTCTAAGAGATCCAGACTACTTATAAACAGAACTCACATGATGCCAAACAACAAACCGCACGCACTGCATGCCAACCTCAGATAACAGCAAATGAAACTACATTTACATCTGCACCTCATACAATCTGCATTCAGAACATACCAATATGCTTCTGTCTCTCCCACTCCAAACTCCGAAGCGTCCACACTCAATAAGCACTCTCTGTGGACTGCCTTCAACAGTAAAACAGTGATGATTGCAAATAGAATGCGAATAAGTGGGGCTTACAGCATCTAATACAGAGGGAAAAGGCCCCCAGTCTGTCTGTCTACCTCTCTGGCTGGCTGGCTGGTAGGCTGCTTGGCAGTGCATCAGTACTACTCCCACTGTTGCTACCACAGCTCCCCCCACAACAATCGCTGGCTGGGCTCCTAAAGCCAGCTCCTGGATCCCAGCCAGCAGCCTGTTTGCTCTACACCATTAATTTATGTTCACTGGAGACAGTGCAAGGTTGTAGAGAGGCTCTATGCCATAACTGGCCTGCTCGCTTGCCAAGCTACAGCAAAAGTAAAGTGAGTGAAGAGGAGAGAGATGGAGGGAGGGCTGAATCGAGAGCGGGTGAGGAAGAAGCCCCTGAGGGTGTAAAGATATAGGCATCTGATTGTACCAATCTCCATGAGGCTAAATAGCAATCACTCCCACAAAATCCCAATGCACCTCCAGACATAGCAATTGACCAACAAGCAGAAGAAGATGTTTTAGGGGGATTTTGTCAAGCAATATCATGTATAATAGAGTAGGAAAACATCCCTTAGATCAATGAAAAAATAAGACTGTTAAAATCTCATTCATCATATGGATTGAAATCTGAAATTTCACAAATACTAAGTGAAGTTCCTAATATATCTGTCATGCTTGTATTTATCATGCTGTGTACATCCTGTAAAGATGTTGTAGGACTTTAGACTTACAGGTCAATGTCATATTTTCTACTTCCACGAAGTAAAATTTCATCAACACAATCCAGAGCAGATCCTTCGGGATCTCTTATCCATCCTCTAAGCACAACTTAGTTGGTGTCAAAACCCTCTTCTTTCGTTTTGTGCTTTCTTCACACCATATTTTTCACCTTTGCTCAGCTCATCTCATTCACATATTTCAAAGTTTTCACTCAACCTTTAAGCCAGGTCCTAGAGGGCAGGAATTTGGCCTGCTTTTTCAGTCCAGTCTGCAGTCTTTGTTGTGGTAACTGCCTGCTCAGGGGCACCCAGCTCTGTTCTGCTCTTTCCTCTCCAGCTTGTCTGATGTGAACACACAGCCCCACTCACTACTTTTAAGTTGTTGGCACTTTTCTCTAATTCTCTAAAATCACTCCCCCGTTCTTTGGTCCTCTGTGATGTTACTTGTTGCAAGTGAGAAGTAATTGGTATCCTGCTTTTGTGAGGTACTTTCAAGAGCTATGAGCAGATCATTAGTGTCCTGGTGGGCCCGTCAGAGCAGAGGTCCCACCCCCAATTTTCCCATATGAAACAATATGTACAACACTTGTTATTGTTGGCACTCATAAACCCAAAAATTAAACTTTAATAAGTCTCTGATTCAAGATTTTTACTTTTGATACCACAGTACCCCTTGGATAAGAAGTAAAAAAGAGAGGACTCTATGCAGTCAGACCAAAGTATTCAAGCAATATCGGGAAAGCACAAAACTACCAACAAGATAATAAGCACTCACAACCTAAACCTGATGGAATGTATCAGAAAAAGCATCTAACAAACATTGTCCATTGCATGTCATTTATTCTGGGGGATATTTACGTGTTCCCAGGCCAGAAAGGTAATATAGCCCATCCAGTAAGCTCTGGATATTTCTCTTCTGGGACATGCCTGAAAACCCTCAATAGATCAGGTGGTATCCTGATCTAATGTCCAAACTACCCAAACTGTCTCCTTTCAATCCAGAGGGAAAACCATTTTAATTAAAACTCCCTTGGATTATGGAGCTCCTCAGTCTATCTCAGAATTTAATCCCAATGACTCTACAAAGTCAGCTAATTTCATACGCTTGTTTCTGTCATCTTGCTCTTTTGATCAAGATCTACGTCTCATAATTAGGGTCAGGGTCTGAACATTAATAGACTGGTGTTGTTTTTTGGCTCATCTCTTTCTTCACCCTGAGAGACCAGAGCAGTGCCCAGATTACTGCAGACAAAGCCCCAATCCGCCTATCTATCACGCATCATCGCTCCATCATTATCACCACTAGTGAACAAGACACCAAGATATTTAAATTCTTCTGCTTAAAGTGAAGATTGATCCCCCAACCTGAAAAAATCCATCTGCCTTTTATCCTGTTGAGAAGGGACAAACAAGAGGAGCTGAGACTCATCAAAACCACTCCTCTCAGTGGTGAACAGCTCCAGTACACACAGAAGATTATTACTTGACAATATCAATAGATATTGTGAAGTATCTATTGCAAACAGCATATGTTTGCATCATATGCTGTTTGCATGTGATGCAAACAGCAAAGATGAAACCACTCAGCACCTATTAGCAACCACAACCTTTCTTACGTAATCTTCTTCCCTTGCTCTGTTCTTCAGATTATGTTTAAATTCACCATTCAAAGTGAAGTGGTGCTGATCTTTGATTTGAATAGAAAAATTGGGTGGCTTCAATATCTCTGTCCACTTGATGCTTCAGTTCCTCATTGTTATCCATCTTCATGAGAATAAGGATTTCAGTATGCAGCCAGCACCTCTTATAGTTGTCTCCCTCTCTTTTCCTAGTCTATTCCCCTGTCTCTTTAAGACTCCACATTCTCCAGAGAAAGGCCTGTACGTTCTAATCGTGAGCCTCGGGATACAACAACAAGAGCACAACCACTTACAGAAGACAAACAAGAAACCCCCGGGGGCAACCTTGGAATGTCAAGCCAATTTGGGAGATATCATAGGACATTTGTAATGTCAATTTCTGTTTTAAGGTCAGAAATCAAAGCCAAACATGGGGGGTAACATTTGTCCATTGCATTGCAGTCAGGAACACCCCCCTTCCTTGCAAAAAAACAGCTGCAGGGGACACTTCCTGTTTGCTAATGATGCTAAATGTGTTGAAGTCAACCATGTCAAATTTTCTCCCCATCTGAATGGACAGCTGGGGCGGAAGGCAGCCTTTTTTTCCCTCTCCACCAATGCCTAAATTTTTCTATTCCTGATGCTTGTAAGAGAAGTTCCTATAGGCCTGCTATAGACAGACACTTCAAATTGTGTCCCTTTCAATAAAACTGACTTATATAACTGCTGCAAATTAGAGGTGCATTCAATGACATGAAGCCAACCGAGCCCTAATCATTGTTTACTCTGTGCTAACCTGTTGTGTCTGCTCTTTGTCATTGAATACAGTTTTTCTCCCGTCAGAAATGCACATCTTTGGTGCTGTCCTTTCATCTAGGTGCGTTTGAGTCAAACAGATTTCTTCTGTCATTGCTCGACACCCAGGGGCATCTGGCTGCATGAGCTGTGTGGACTGACAAATGCCCTCAGGATCTTTCCCTTTCTTAATGTTCCTCAACATGTCAAAGGAGTTAAAATGCCTTTATGAAACACTGCAAAGACATAAGCAGAATAGAGAAGAGAAGGCTTTTGCAGCTTTTAGGCTGAATCTTTAAGTGCATTCTTCCATCCTCTCTTTCCCTCGGCTTGTAGTGGTTTAAGGCTCAATCCTGCCCGGGGGCCGAGGTGACCTTTTTGACCTGGCTGGCCTGCCTAGCTACAGCCCTCTCGTTTGTTAGGCGCTTTATCCACTGACAAAGCAGGCAGGAAGTTGGCAGCAACCCAGCAGCCCCATGGGAGGATGACCATCAGCTAGCTCAGCTTACCGCTTATTACAGGATGGTGGGGAGCATGTGTATTTTGAGTGTCTGACTTCGTGATGGTGTGTGTGTGTGTGTGTGTGCACAAAGCTTGTTTTCACACATTCATGCTTATAAATAAAAATATATATTTTGCATGTGGCTGATCAAAAACAATAAAATGTGATTGACCCTGTTTTTTGCTAGGTCAATGTTTTACATTGTTAGCTAATGACACGCAGAGAACAAGCCCGGAAGCCACAAACCTTCTCTCGAAGCAAACCAGATCAGCCACGCATGTTAGCAACAGTCAGGCAAGCTTCCAGCCGCTGGACTCCTGGGACTCCAGCACACTTCAGTCTTTCTCTCTTTGCTCGCTCCGTCCTCCTCTTCCTCCTCCTCTCTCCAGCCTGCTCATCAGAGCGCTCAGAACAGCTCACTAAAGCATTATATCATAAGATTCTCCGGTTTCACTCGCGCCACTCTATAAAAGTCAGGTAATTCATACTTCATTTATATACCTTCCCATTAATAAAGCTGATGAACTTTTCACTCCTTAAATCTAATGGGCCATTTTAACAGGACTTTGAGTGCCTGCCGTTTTCTCTCCATCTTCCTTCTATTGCTTTTAAAAAGGATAATCCTCAGATTCCCAACTGCTACTTGCAGTATATAGGCAAGAAGGCTTCTCAGAATTTTAAGACTTTTGGCTGACCCCTTATATTGAGACGAGCTGTGACTTGTAACTTATGGTTTGATTTTTTTTCTGTTTTGTTTTTCTCCTTAAATCTTTCTGTCTAGATGCAACAGAAGGTCGTTGACCTACAGGCCTAACGCAAGGCATGATGGCTCCCTGGCTCAGAGGCTGTTGACAAGCGTCTGTGTTCTTTTCAACAACTCGTTGAACCACCCCCCCTCAACCTTCCCTTCTCAGGAATGTAACACAACCGCTTACTGAGGTAACCTAAGCCCCTCCCCTCTCCCCATCCTTCATTTACAGCAAGCAAGAGAGACAGAGACCAACTGGGGGTGTTAGACAGCTGTCCTCCATCTCATCATCTAACTCTTGCTCCCGCTCTGTTTCTCCTCCTCTCTTTAGATTTGCTTCTAGCCCACTGCCTGTGGAATAATTAATGATGCAATTGAGCTGAAGAGAGGACTCTGATCAGCAGGGGCCATTCGTGAATGCCTGTGTAACCGTTTTATGCGGGAATGGAAAATAGAATCTGAGAAAGGTATGATGAGACAGATAGGCAAGAGAAGGAGAAGGACATAACACAGTTGGACGATGAAAGGGGTAGATTGTTAATAGTCTGTTCACCCTAAAATCTGCCATGGTTCACTCAAGTTTAATCCTCCATCCCCATCCCCCTTTCTCCTCTTGTCCGTCCTCATGGCAGAATTGGGGGGCCTGACCTGTCTGGTGATTGATGGTAATGTCTCAGGAAGTCATTTTCCCCGACAGCACCCCGCCGCCTTTCACCAGGCCTGGTGCAGAGGTGAGCCCATCACACGGACGCTTTTAACTCTTTGCTCACTCCCTCTCACAGGTTTGATGCACCCATATATTATGAAGCTCTTAAACACGCAAAGCCGTCCCCCCTCAAAACAGCAATGCCAAAGACAAAGCCAAAGACATAACTCAGTTCAGCTGCTTTTAAGTATCAGGAATGAAATAATTTCCGGTATTAATTATTGCCCATTGTGAAATTTCAAATAGTTAATATTAAATTTTAAAGTAAATTTTCCTTCAATATCATATTTGTTGATTCGACTAATAAAAATATTTTTTTTATTATTGACCATCAAACACTGAAGCAAGAATCAGTGAAAGTGTCTGGGCTGTAGAACTGTGGAATGGATTTTTAAGGACATTTTTGTATTCATTACAACTACATGCATATCGAAATGGCAAAGCAGTCCTCTCACTCTTCCAGCTGCTACTAGCAGTCTAGCAACTAATCTTAAGTTAGCTTACTGTTAGCTGGATGTTTGCCATCTTCAAAATGTTGTGCTTTGATATTTTAACTTAATAGTTTGTCACATTTATTAAACTACCTAAAAATAATGGTCTGATGGTACTCAACAAAACTGCCAGTTAAGAAACTTTGTCTCAAGCAGTTAAACAAATGTATATTTTTGTCAAAATGATTAATAGAGGATATGAATTTAGTCACAACTTCCTGTAAACCTCCAAAATAAAATCACTGATTAAAATATATTGAGCTCAGAGTTTTAAGTGACTGACTTTAAGGCTAATTAAAATAGTTTACAGTATCATAGAAACATCACAGTCTGAATGCGTGATGTGTTCAGGCTATAGATTGGGATATATTTGACATATATATTTATTTGTAAAGGCAGGTTATATTTTCTTTTAATCATCGCTTGTCAAAACACTACAAAAGGTCTTATTGCTGGGTGCACTATGCTTAATAAGAGATGGATAGATACATATTTGTCCATTTAATTACCAGCGGTTTTTGGACAAATTGCAGGTATTTCCAACTGTTAAAATGTCACTTTTTTTTGCATAAATCTCTACAAACTATCTTGTATCAGATCTACTGAGCAAAGCCCTGATTCAGGTTGCTGGAGACATATCCCTTCAGGTCTATTACTGTTTTCGCTTATGACCTCCATTATAGCAATTAGGACATGATTCGAACACTAGGAATGCTGCGCTATGTTGCGGAATTGCTAACATCTGCCACATCTCCGCTCCATGTGTCAAAGCAGAGTTGTCGTTTCTTAAGCACACATCTTTTTTTACAGTCGAGCTCTTTTTTTTCTTTAAAGCCGCTCTCTGCATTTATTTTCTTAATTCGACTCAAACTGTGCCTTAAAGACATCCCTCTCTGTTTGAGCTCAAATAGCCTAAAATGATCCGTGAAGAGACTCGTGGTTCCCATTTTCAATAGGCTTCATTAGTTTTTAATATCTAGCCAAGGAAAAAAGGAGGAAAATGGCATGAAGATAATCAATGAAAAGGGGCCGGTAGCCTATTAATCTCCCCCAAAGGATTGTGGGTTAATACACGCTCTTGCATAGGCAAACATGGTTGTGTGGTGAACACATCTGTCTGCCTGGATGGGCTACTTAATGAAACAGCCAGCGTTTGGCAGCAGAGATGGATGTCGTTCTCCCAGTGAAAAATTATTTCCCTCTCCCTCTGTGCTGAGGATGACACACACATGATAGGGCTCCATTCAATCCGCTAGAGACCTGACTGTGCCCCCTGTGTGAGAGCGGCTTAAACAATAAAGGTGCCGAGCTGGACAGGCAACGCATGGGCACCGGAGCAAATCTTCATGGAGATCATATCAGGGAGTCCTAATGTGAACAAGACTCAGACTGACCCGGGAACGGGAGAAGATGCATGAAAGATGAAACTCGAATTGGTACAGTAGTCCTCAAAGAAGAACAAGGAAAGGGAGACGAAGAATGAGCCAGCTGCCATAGATAAGCAGGCTCAATGTGCTTTGCCGTTGTGCGTATGCATGTGCCAGTCAGGCGAGACGTGTGTGCATGTTTCTGTGTATACCGACAGTGTCGCAGCTGACCTCTGGTCAAGGAGTCCTGTAACAGGAGCTCACCTCCGGGTTTGTGAGCTCTCCTCTCAGTGTGCTAAACAGCCACCTGAAGACAGGATTAGCCGGTGCGACCTTGCCCCTGAGGTAACTGAGATACACATCCGGGGGGACAGGCATGAAACATACCTGTGTCACGTGTTGCCGAGACACGGCCAGACAGGGAGGGAAAGACACAGGGGAAGATGGAGGCGGATGGTTTAAAACAAAAGCTGAAGAATCGAGACAGGAGAGAACAGGTGGCGGCAGGGATTGTAAGAGCAAACAGGACGCTTATAAGAGGATGAATCCAAGGGTACAGTATAATGTGGAGCAAGCTAAGGTGAAGGTGTTAGTGGTGTTTGCTGTTGTCAGAAGAAAACAAAGCATTGGACCATAAGAGGATTGAGCCGCCTAACTTGCTGCCTTGGGGTTGCCAAGATTTGTGCCTGTATGGAAATTGATGCCTGTCAGCCTTTCTATGACTCAACTCTGACAACATGCATGCATCTGTGTAGCTGTGCGCATGCTGTGCTATGACAAATGAGTAGCGCTTAATTTGTGAATGATTATGCAGGCTGCGGGTGCCCTAAACCCCTTTGAACTTGTAATTGCCCCTGGTTTCAGTAATGAACATTAAGGAAGATTCAAAAATGTGTAGCTAATTAAACACTTGCTCCCACCCACATTTTTTTCTCCTCTCCTGCATTTCTTCATCTTCATGCTGCATGAGAGAGTAGAAGAGGAGGAGCAGAAGTTGGAGGAGGATGAGAAAGAAGGAGGCGGTTCTGCATTGGGAGGCATGCACTGCTGTTGTCGCTCTCTTTATCTAAATAATTGTACAAGCTGGTTTATGGGCTTTAGAGAGGTGCTTTGTGTGTCAGCTGCTGCAGCCTAGGGGATATTGGGGATCTAGCTTTCCCCACAATCAATATTCAGAGATTCACATCTGGAGCCAAGACCTGCTTTGCTCAGATTTGAATTTATATATTTATTTTTCATCTTTATTTGATTCTTGATTGGTTGTCCTCTTCCTTTATCCATCTTTGTGTTATTATCAGTGAATAGAAAACCTATTTTTGCTTTAGAGGCTTACTGGTCTATCAAGCATGTTCGTGTATATGGCTTAAAATGGTGCAAGGCAGAATGTGGTTTGAGAGAAACCAAGAAGTCTCTAGCATTTCTAATTGTAAAAAGACACTAAAAGATATGGCTGTGTTTTTTTTTTTTCATTTTGTCACTTTACAATCAGAAACTACATTGTATATTTAATCATTATTATATGGTGAACAGTCACAAGGCACAGCGTAATAATGAAGTGGAAAGATAATGGCTGATATTTTTCAAAATCTTTACAAAACAAAATATTAAAAGTGCATTGGGCATGTAGAAAAGTATATCTCTATTGATTATTCTCTGAAAAATAAATTAGGATTAGTCATATTGAATTTCAAGCGAATGTAAACATCAATTTTCAAAACTTGCCAAAAATTTCAATTTGAAACTGGAATTTCAAATGTACCAAAGTTCCAGGTGTATAACTGGACTTTGACTATGGCATCCTAGCATATTCCTATTCTGTTTGCAAATTAGGTGGCCTATGAATGCCTTTGATTTGAACTTGATTTTATTTAAGAATATCAGAGTAAAGGTAAATTATTGTAAATACTTCCCATAGTTTTAAGATTTTTATTTATAAACCATTTTGAAAATCATGCATCAGTTTCCTTCCATTTTATAACTCTGTGCTACTTTGTGGGAATCTATTATATATAAATTCCCCTCAAAAAAGTTGCTATAAGATTGCAAAATGATAAGATTTTCAAGAAATGGAGAATGAATACTTTTCCAAAGCACTACTAGTATTTCTGACAAAAATGCTCAAGTATTCTGGATAAATGTCTGTTTTTCAATGAGAGTCCTGGTAGAGGGCTAGAGGCAGCTAAAGGAGCAACAAATTGGCCTGCTCAGCCTCAGTGTTTGATGTGGACTGGTCTCTTACCTAAAAAAACAGTCCATATGTTCAAAGGGAGAAAGAGAGAAAATATATCAATGGGGAAAATTGAAAGGTGAGGAAGTGTTGGGGAGAGGGGGGCGAGAACAAGAGACATGGCTCCCATTTATAAGGATCCTACTGTGCAGGAATCCCACTGCCTGCCTATGGACTGAGTGCTGAGTAAAACAAAAGCATGCATTTGAGAAGAATCAGAAAAAAAGAGGAGAGAAAATTGCACAAAATAGCAGAAGAGGGATTTGTTGGAGCTATAAGGTCCCATGACAAACCAGACAGTGAAACACATAGCCTGTTTTTGATTTTGTCTGCGCCTCCATCCTTCAACCTTTTCTTTCTCTTTGCCTCTCTCCCCAGTTTAGCCCGGTTTGCTGTTTCCATGTCGGTTGCTCCTTTTCCCTTTTGCATTTTCCTTCTCTTGGTGTGAGATGAATATCAAAGTGGTGCTGAGGCTGCTTGGAAGCCTGCAGCAGAATCTCATTGGCCTCCATTGTACCCTGCGAAAAGCAGCAGCAACAGCCACCGCTGGAACAGCTCCTGCCACTGCCCCACAATCTATCATGGGAGCAATGAGACTAGTCCTTAGGGCAGAAACCTAGAATAGGTTTGGGGTAATTTAAGGGAACTGACTCTAAGATGTGAAACCCAAATCCTCTTCTATGTTTTGTTATGAGTAAGATAACCCACAAAAGTTTAAAAGGGGAAAGCAACACAGAATCAAAAACCACCATATGATACATGCATACTATGTCATCAAAGAATAGCAGATAAGGCCCTTTACTACAGTCACATTCCATCTTATTTCTCATAGAATCAGCTCAGATATGATGGATAGGCTTGAAATATAAATATTAATAGCCTTTTAACTTTTTCATAGATTCAAATTGAACTTTTTGGCATGCAAAAAATAACATTGAAAAATGAACATTGCACATAACCCTGAAACTGCAACCTCCTCCATGACACATGAAACAATGCTGAATATTGACTAAGTGAGGGGGATAAAATAAAATGCAAATGACATTACTGAGATTTTTAGTCAAAAATGGAAAATTATGTATAATTTTTCTTTCACTACCAATGATGTTTGTCCCCCCCAAAATACCTTTAAAGGTATTCTTGTAGAGCAAAAGGTACCAAAGTTCCAGGTGTATAAACACTTGTGCAAGGCAGTATAGATGTTAGGTTGTAGTGTTTTGACTAAAAATGAACTAACAGCACTAACGGTAGGGAAATGATCCCAAAGTGGGGTTTAGAGCAGAGTACGTCTTTAAAAAAAAGACTTGTTAGCTTAACTCATGTGTGCTCTTAAGAGTCTCTGTTCTGAGCAGTGAGTTTATAAATCTGACTGCCTTCAACAGGCCATGCTCCGTTTGTTGTCTGCTGTGGTCAGGGCATGTGCAGTCACCTCTGCAGGGGTAAGTCAAACTCATGCTGTGCTCCTGCTCTTCAATGAGGTCAATCCCACTCTAACCACATCATTTAAAGGCATGCATATTGCATCACATTTCAGGAAGCACTTTGAGTTATATCCTGATTTTCTGCATTGTTGTCATACTGGACTATTGCATAGGGGTATTTTATTTTCCTTTTTGCAAACACTGTGGTTTTCCACATGGGTTAATCACCTCCTTGCAGTGGGAATATGTCGTAAACAGTCCCTGAACGAAAACACTCATCTCTGCTACTTCATTAAACAACCTGCATTAAGATGCAAACAGCAGGAATGAAAATTAACAGGCAGGGGTGGAAATGAGAGGAAACATGAGAAGTAGCAGGGATGGGCATGTGCCCCTGCATTTACACACACAAAACAGCAAGGTGCTAATTTTCCATAAGTAAACCCATGAAAATAAAAATGAACAAAAAAAAGGACAACATAAAAAGTAATAAAAGGGAGCATGTAAGTACTTTCACACACTAATTGTGTGCAGTATGCAGTGTTAATGCGGCGTGCTTTACATGCAAGTGGATTCCATGTGGGGTGAGTTGGCTTTAAAGTGGAGCTGTGACAGATCTGGATTAGGGGGCAAAGTGTAAAGGTCTGATGTCAAAGCAAGAAACGAATTAGAGTTTATTGCATTCAAAAACAGCATTAAATCTCTGAAAAACAGCAATAGATGGCAAAGGCACACTGTAAATGGTAATAGAACTACAATGCACTAATGGGCTCCAGGTTTATTTGCCTGTTTACTAATTCAAATCCACATTTCATAGCTTCACCTTGCTTTCTTTTCGTTTCCTGCTTTCATTTTGTGACCGTAAACAATCCAGTTTGTACCTATACATTTAAACTTTAGTGTATGACTTTGTATTCCCATGTAATTTCATTAAATTGTGTCTTATCTAAAAACTTTTTTACTTTTCATAAAATTGTATGCTATCTAAGAACTCTGTATTAAACTCTATTATAATTGAGTCCAAGTCTAGCCCCAGTTTTTCCAGTTCTTTCTTATAAAATATGCCAGATTAGAACTCCTAACCAAAGCATAATTACTCTGAGCATTTATTAAAGCACCATAGCAACTTTTCTTTACAACAGCTCATAAGTACAACTCTAAAAATAAATACATTTATTATTTACCAAATGCGCCCCTTACAGATGTGCAACATCATTGTCAAAAAGACAGGGACAAAAGTTACCAAAATTGCAATGAAACAAAACAACGAAGAGGCAGAATGAGTAGTCGATTTGCAGCAGCAACAAACTTGATCCAGCTCATATAGGTGTGCCTTAGAAAGACAAAACGATCAAACATCTGCAGACAGAGAAGTTGTTCTCATCTAAAATCAAGAGTTTTTCCACTGTTGTGTTTACAGTTGAGATGCTCTGTCTTTGTGGGTCTATCACTGTTATGCTAGCCTGACAGGAGACAAACAGATGGCAGATAGAGGTGGCTTGTATCTCTGTTTTCCAGGATTGCTGATCAGCCAACACGAGAACACAGTGACCAGACAATAGCTGCGCATCAAACCCTAACTTCCTCAATGGTCTCCTCTACTCTCATTAGCAGTGGCTTTCAATGACTTCAGAGCTAAACATCACCAAGCAATGTCAAATTGTCTTTAACATCTGCTTTGCAAACACTCACAAAGCACCCACTAAAGACATGTGATGACTCTTTTTCCCTACATCTTCCACTGTTAGTCACACATTTGGTTAGCGGCGGTGAACCAAACAGTTGCTTGAGTTGCTACGGGTGATTGGAGAACTGACTTTTGGGCTCCTGAGGCAAACAAGCACATGACAGATTAGTGTGTGGGCCTCCTCCAGGCTTCCACCTCTCTGACCCTTAGGAGCCCCCTCTTTACCTCCTCCCCATGCTTGCTCTTATCCCTAAACCCACTCCCTGCCTCTCCTTTGTCTCTAAACTCTCTTCATCCAAACTCAAAACAACCTAAGGAGGTGGAAAAGCAAACTTAATCTCAATCACAGACGTAAGGCTAGAGTAAGTTCTTTTCTAAGCTGATGGCTTTAAAGAGTAATGTCATTTCTACAAAATATACAAATAAATATAATTACCCAAGATTAGAAGAAAAAATAGAAATTTATTTACATAAAAAATAGAATGTTCCATCACGTGTATTCAAAAGAAGAACAAATATAAAACAAACAGCTTTTGGCAGTTGAAGAAAAATAGAGTTGGGTACTTCAAACTATTTGCAGATGTGTTTCTCCACCAGTTAGGGACTGCTCGTACTGGAACAACCCACAAGGATTAGCAGGACTAGAGGAGCTTAAACGAAAAAAAAAAAGTGGGGACACAACAGGACTGAATGTTTAGTCTGCACAAACAACATACTCTTTCTCATTTTTTAGGGGATGGACTTGCACTCTTGTTTATCATATGGAGCAAACATCCGTTGCCAGGGTTTGGCCTTGCCTGTGCCCATGTCTTGTGAATGACCCTTGCCGACTCTTTTATGTGTGCCTATAAAGGGTGGCAGTGAGAGCAGCTCCCACAGGAGGGCTCGACCTGACGATGACACCCTGTTGTCATGGAGACTAATGCTATGCTGGGCTTGGGTTGTTAGTGTGTATGTGAGAGGGAGGGGGGGTACTGTCAGTAGTGTATCTAATGATGTTTGCAGCACAATGAACTCAACTCCCAAAAGGTCCTCACTTTTGTGACCAAATGTATTTGATTAAGGTAAGGGTTTGGGATTTGTATTGTTGCACTGGCATTTTGAGCTCTGCAGAGTTTGCAACTACTTGATTGTGGCTACTTTTATTTCATAAGCTCAGTAAAAACACAGTTCAAGAGGCAGTCCCATTCAAATAGTAACACTTAAGACATACAAAGAAGTACACTAAAATGCTACTGAATCCCACCCTAAATGTTATCATCTGTGCATTTAGTTCTACTTTGCAGCCCAAATACACTCTGAATTACCAAAGGATATATCACTTCCCTTTCAAGGAGCCCAAGGGACCAATACACCTGGCTTAGCAGCTTAACAGCAATTCCCCAAACACCCGGGCCAAAGGGTGGCTCGGCACAGAACCTGAGACGCTTGATGTTTGAGAAGACTACGGACTTACTCATCTGACTGACCAACCGTCCCCTGTTTCACAGTCCTTCCCAACTTCTCTACACTACAGGGAAACTTTCAAGGGGTTTCAACTTTTTCTGTACCCCTATTCTTTCATACATCTTTGAGGGTTTCCATGAGTCAAAAAGACTGGAGTAGAACTCAGATTGGCTTCTTTGTGTCAGAGTGCTTCCTGTTTTCATTGCGGGTGCGACCTTTGTCTTTACTGGGGTGAGTAAAGGCTAGCAGAGGGTGAGTGAGAAGGAAAGACTAAGGGCACTATGGGGCTAATGGTAAATTTTGGAGTTTACTTTAGCCTAAGCATAACTTTCTTAAATCTCTTGCTTTCAGCCTTTTTTCCAACTTACATTCCTACTGTACACCCATCCAGTGCCCTCTTGGCCCATGCTCTTGGAGTGGAGCAAAACATTTTACCCCTAACAGTGAAGTTTACCTTACTGATAACATAATCTCCCTGTAGTATTGAAAAGCTTATTCCAACAGTCTGGGATTTCCTTTCCCCTAATGTGGCTGGAAGACATCCAGAAACTCATGGAGAGAGAGAAAGGGAGAAGGGGGTGTGGCATTAGAGAGGCTGAGCAAGAAGCAGAATACAAGAAGGAAGAAGAGAGACGGTCTGACTCTTTTCAACCAGTCCAAGCCCACCGATCTGGCCAACCATTGGCCAATTACATGTGGAGTATTTAAGGTTGCCAGCTTTCTTGCTCCCGAAAGCATGTCCATGTGGCCCCAATATAAAAAAGGTCAGGGATACCATAGCCTCTCTATAGAGGCTGTTCATGTTTTGAGGAATCAATGTGGTGTAAAAACTGTACTTTCCTCGCAGCTGGAATGCTGGCACTGTAAGACTGATGGTAAACATGAGCTACAATGTGTTTGTCTCTCGAATTTGACTGTCATGACCAAAACAATCTTATGATTTCTCCCGAGAGAGAGAGAGAGAGTGAGGTCAGAGCAAAGCTTTGGATGGAGAGTGGGAGGGCAGAGGGAGAGGGCAATTTTGTTATACTGAATCTAAAAGCCAACAGTTGTAACTATTGGCCCGTGTTGTTTTTTTTCTGTGTTAAGGGGGGTCCTGTCCTTTTGAGCCTTTCAGAAGACGTGACAATGGCTGGATGTTGAGAACATATGTAGGGAGACCCCTGTGGCTCATGGAAGAGGAGCTTCATGCTGGCGCCCTCAGTTTGAGAAATACAAGGCCGCTCCTTTCACTCCTCACCCCTCAGTTAATGAATGCGTGAATGGCAGAATGCCGCTATAGGCCATTCAGGGGCCAAAGTCCCCAAGAATTCACCCTTGGACAAACGCATCCAGCTATTGCAAATACATTTGCTTAACAAATTAAAAGAAAGGAGAATGGTTAGTGAGTGTGTGGGGGTGTACATGTGTGTGTGAGTAAGAGTTTATGGGTGGGAGAAATGGATGGTGATGGTGAGAAGAGAAGGGGGATAATTCAATTAGTCTTCTTCCTTGGCATAGAAATGAAAGCAGGTTAAAAGGGAGGGATTATTATTTGTACAAGCCTAGCTCAGGCTTTGCACAAAAGAAACAAATAAAGATTGGAGAACATCCACAAGCAAGGAGATATTATAATGGGGCAAGGAGCAGCAAAAGAGGGTCTTGAAAGCTTTGCTTGGTCTGAATTAAACAGGTCTCTGAAAGATGTTTCTTTCTCTGTGCTTTGCCCCAACCAATTCTAACCACCTTTTTTTTTATTTAAACACAATTAAAAGAAATCGGCTGTCGGCTGTTCTTCACAAGGGTTTTTTTGTAAATGGAAACTGTAAAGAAAATCTGAATCTTTCAGATGTTTTTGTGCATCTATAAAGCATTTTTCTCCCATCATGAAGATAAGAATAAATACCAACAGCAGAAAGAGTCGCTCCCAAAAAAATAGTACATTTAGCCTCAGTCCTGCCTTCAGTGTGTGAATGAAGCCTGATCAATGCAGCTCGGTGAGAAGCTCTCCCGTCAGGGAGCAACGGCGCTGTGAACAGCTGTGAAGTCATTTTGATAATGATGAGAATAATAAGCGTGCAGACTGGCGTGGTGGAGCCGCTAAGGCCTGCAAGGCTCAGGGCTTTGCTGTTGCAGCTTCACTGCTCCTGAATAGATAAAAGTGATTAAAGCACTCCTGATTATCCCTGACCAATATGTAATGGATTTACAGCCCTTTCAATTAGGCTGTATTTGCTGGCCGCTTATTACTTGGGCTTTTGGTTAGGTAATCAGTGTAGAGGGGGGTTTCAGCTGGGAGTGGGCACTTTGGTAAAGGGGTAGGGGGCTCTACACTTTGCACAGGGGGCACCTGACCCTTTTTATTGCATGGGTGATATGTGAGACCCCGAGCTCTTTACTAAGACTTTCTTACTTTTCCCAACCCCCTTCCTTCCCTACGACCGATCTACATTGTCACTCCTACTCTCTGCGGCCAAGAGTTACAAGCTGAGGCAGCTTTTGTGTGTCACTACAGCCCTCTCCCTCTGAAATCTGACCTGTGTAGCAAAATCAATACAGCCTGATGTTCTGATAATGTCCTGACATTAGCAAGGGTGAGAGGACATGTAGACCACCCCTTTTAATAAGTTACACACAGATAAGCAGAAACGTAGTCAATGCTAGACTATCTGTTTTATCAAATTATATTTGAAGTTTGAAACTCTAAATCCAGATGGAGCAAAACTGGTTTCTTTAATACGGTGAGCACTTTTAAATTATTTAAATGGAAGAAATTAATTAGAATTGTACCAATTCAATCAGATTAAAAAATTTCCAACTCAACTGAATTTTAGTTTTCTCTAATTATTGAGACTTTGCCATTGAAACAACTCAGTACCCCCAGTGACAGTTCTACACAAACACCACCTATATTTTTCTGCCAAGATCTCCCAGACAAACAGCACAAACAGTAGACTCTTGTATCCATGCTTTCATGAAAGTTCACACAGCATCTTAGCAGAAAGGAATGCCACCAAATGGCTCTGTAGCCCATGTGCTTCAATGGTTGGTGTGTTGTCCATCCAAAGATGGAATCCTCAGTAAATATTTCCTTTTTCAAACCATTCCCAAAAAATGTATATGTGAAAATCCCTTTTGACCAGCCCATATCACAACAGCAACCCTGCCATGTTCAAAATCCCTAAACTCCCATTTCTTCCTTTAAGCTAATGTTTAATTTGAACTTTAGTAAACTGTCTAAAGATTCCTACAAAATGTCAATTTTCACTCTCACGTAAAGCTTGCTGAGTGGCTATTTGTATTAACAAAGTGTGAGGTGGAACTAGTTATGTGTTATCGCTGAGTGTACATATGAATTCAGTTTTGAAGATGTATTATATTGTTTGCTATTTTTTCTTGATTTATTGTTTGTAGTGGTAAACTTTGACATTTATAATGTTAGGTTCAAAAATCTATAATATTAGGGCAGTATTACTGGAACTGTGGTGCCTGATAGTAGATGGAAGGTGCCCAAATGAAACTCTGTTCAGAACCCCATACAAACTTGGCTGGCTCTTATGTCAGGCATTGCAGAGCTGAGCTAAGTAAACAGTCAAGAGTGATGAGATTGACCTGGTCAGTGTGGCTCTCTGACAGGAAGCTGAAATCAGCCTTTCACTTGCTCAAACAGAAGCTACCAATGACCAATATATGGATGTGTTATTTCCTAGAACATGTTTCTGCAGAGGTTGTTATGAGACAAATGTAGCTGTAGGAAAGGCTTACCGTGAGGTGCTGGAACAGCCACGCCCTCATGATGTTTGTGGCCACCTTGGGAAAAATGCCACGCTTTTTCTGCCTCTTCTTATCCTTGTCTGGATCATCGTCGTCTCCTGTGCCAGGCGATGCAACGCTGTTGTCTAAGCCATCTCCTGGGCAGAAACAAAACCCGGGGTTAAATAACATCTCAAACCACATCACAGGATGAAACACAGAAAAAAAAAATCGTCAAAGCTGAGTTTAAGGTTTATGACGGATGGATAAACGGACAAATACCACAGATTGGAATTCAAAACTGGTGCACTAAGGCTGAAAGATTTGGTGCAAGCAAAGCTGGTGTTGTGTTGTGAAGGTAAGGCGGTAGGGGGATTAGGATGGCCGTAGATGAAGGCCTGCATGGAGGCTGCAGGGTTTACACAGAGCTGCTCCATACCCCAGAGCACGAGACAGGGGAATAAGGGTTAATGGCTCAAATGTTATGGTTGGGCACTGAAACGTTGTGTTCTTCATCCCACTTCTCTAGTAGGAAGGGGAAATAAAAAGAAATGAACAAGGAGCTTTCAAATACAGTGGAGACTAGGACTCATGTCATTAATTCAATTAAATTTGCATGCTTGACTTAACACAGAGCATTTTTTCCCATCCTTTGAAGAGAGCCAAAGGGGACAGAATGGAGTTATGCAGATATGTACAGTAAAAAAAAAAAAAGAAAAGGATTCATGAATTTACAACATCCAGTTGATCTGCGTGAGCACTGATTTGTGATTTGAGGGAGTTCAATGTTGCAGTTCGATGCACATAACGGACTCGTCCTATTCTTCCTCCCTCTCCATCCCAAAACTCCCCCCTATTTCCCTCCAATCTAGCCATAAGATTAGCATGACAGGCCAGTGCCGGCTATGCCTCCATTAATGTCCATCAGCGTTTGATTTCTTGGCAAAAACATGGACACACGCCTCCTTCAAACTGAACTTTCCATCTTTGTCCCTTGCCTTTTTCTTGCTCCTCTACCCTGGCATTAATTGTGCATTAGCAAAAATGATTTACTTTTAACAGTCATGGTTATTTTTTCTTGCCCCCGGGCACGAATGCCTTGAAAGCCTTCCTTGAGGGCATCTAAATTATGTATCTGAAAAACTCCTCCACTAAGGAAGCGAAGGACCCTGACATTCTCAAAATTCAGACGCACATGTCCTCCTGTTTTTGGTGAGGCATCAATCACAGCCACCTATACAAGCCTTAATCTCACATAAATATTTCAGCTAATAACATTAAAAAGGGGGAAAAGAAAAAGGATCCGACTGGTGGTGTAATCAAATGCAAAATAAATGAAGAACACAAGGCCAACAGGGGCCTGCACTTCTTAAAAACTTTTTTGTCTTTCCTTATGTTTTTCCCATCTTCTACTTCTCAGTCAGTGCTGTGTTTTTCTTTGCACATCATTGGCTTGGAGCCACAAGGAACAGATAAACAAAGAAGTGCCGACGAGAAGCTAAAGAAGCAACCATCCGCCTGAAGGACATATGGGAATGGGGACACAGACAAGGGGTGTTGTAGTTGTAGAATGGGCATTCATTAGCGGCAAATGCCATAAATCCCAGGCTAAGTACGAATCCTTGTTCAGGAAAGCCTAAAACAATAAACGTTGGTCCCTACCCTGACTGTGAGGGGCTTCCTGAGAAATGCGACCCAGACGGAAGCTGAGTCCAACTCCCCCAGTTTGCTCCGAAACTTACAATAAAAACACAACCAGTGAGCTGTGAATTTTAACCACCCCGCCTTTGTTTCTTTGCTTTTGAGCTTCGCTGAATAATGTTTATGCTCCGTTCGGTGTTTGTTTGTATGGCACCAGGTTTTGTGTTGATTTTTGAGCTACTCTCCAAATCCCTCTCCCGCTGTGAGCAGTCAGGCTCATCCAATAGAGCCGCACAGTGGCCAAAAGGGTGGAAGATTAATTTTATTGACGTTTCCATTTTCACTGCAATGTGATAGCCTTCCCCCTGGCCAGGGCCGGTGCGACCCGTGCGTATTTACAGACTGACCTGTCACTTCATTACCCAGCATGCTTGCTGCCTCCTGCTCTAGCCCACAAGGATGAAACCAGACTCCCCCTGCGTTTCTGCCCCTCTCTGTCTTACACTGATATTGGCGTGTGTCTACAGATCCGACTTCTACAGCGGCAAGTCTGTGTACAACTTCAATGGCTGTCTTTGAATCTGTTTATGCACCGACATTTTACTTCATCACAAGAATAAAGAAGAACAAAGTGTGGACAGAAAATAAAAAAAAAGAAAGAAACAAAGGAAAGAAGAAAAAAGGAGAAGCATGAAGAATAAAGGAGGAGTAGAAATAGAATAAAGAAGATTAAACTTGCTCAACCTCATTACATCTGAAGGAGAGCTGGTGCTTTGCATCCACCCCCACTCCTTTCTTATGAGCGAGAGAAGGAACGCTGCAGGGCAAATTGTCCCAAACGCTAATGGCTTCTGACTGTTCCCTGGCAACTCTGCCATTCTAACCTGCGTGGATGTGCACTCTGAGAAAAAAAATTGGGTAAGGGAAAAAAAAGTACAGGGCAAAGCAGAGGGAAGCGTCCCATCATCTGGCCATGTGACACAGATGGGGGTTGGCTATTAGGAGGCAGTCGAAAGGCCTAAGGGAGCCGAGGTGCTGGAGTGTAGCCCCAGGCACTGTTGGAAAAGCAGCGCCCTTGGAGACGAAAAAAAAAAAAAAAGATAGCAGCACACCCCCACCCAACCACTTCCCCCTCTTTTCTTTCTTCCCCTCAACCTTTTCTCCTTTCTCCTTCTCCCTCTCTCCATCAAGATCTTGACTTAAAGTGTTTGCAATTAAAGTTTCTTTGCATATTTTCATACGCGCAGGGACTGCGAAAGTGTAATCAGGCAAACACGGAAGACAATGACCGGACGCAATGAGGGTAAGAGAGAATGAATAAGTACGCTGGCAAACAAACAAGCTCAAGTCCAAGAGCACATTATACGCTCACATACATTCCCTCTTTCATCACCAGTGGGTGGTTATTAAAAATGCATTCAGATATATCTCCTTGTGAGTAAATTGGTCTCAGGGCTGAGCTCATTATCGGGCTGAGAAAGGACTGTAAACACATTGCAACTCTGCTTATCTAATGTTTGTACGTTCGAGGTCCCTTTAGGAAATGTTGTGCAAAAAAAATGAGCAGAGTACAAAGTGTCCCATAGTCTTTGCCGAGACTATACAGGGGACTTCAGGGAGGCTGTAATGATACCAGAGCCAATGTTTCATGTTCAGGAGGTAACGTCCCACTGGGGAAGCTGCCATGGTTAGGTTAACCATAGAAATATTGTGCATATGACCGCAAGTAAGAAATATTACCACCCATGAAAACCACACTTAAACTTAGCTATGGTTAGCAATGAAGAAACTAGAGGTCCATTGGGGAGCTGGCTGGTGAATTTACAGTTGAGCTGGCTGGAAATTTCTTCCTATCAATGAATGAGTCATCTGCTCACAAACAATTTTGGGTGCAGAAGTTGGTAATGAGGGAAGAAAACAAAAAGTTAGGCATTTCAGTATCAGTGACGTCTACTGAATACGAAGTCAGAGGGAGCAAAGAACCGACAATAAGCTCTATCTTCAACAGGGAGTACAGAGAATAGTAGAAAGCTTCAAACTTTACAGCAAAGTTGATGAACTTCATCCTTCTGAAGAGTCCAACTCTATCTGACATAGAACATCTGTAGGATTTGTAAATCTCACTTAAAATAAAACTATTTGCTCTAGAGGAATACCTGTTTAGCTGCAGAGCTGAGTAATCTCTCACACAGATTGTGAGCCCAGTATACAGAATTATTGATTGATATGATAGAAAAGCTTCTTAAGAGTCATTATTAATTAGAATAAATAATGAACAATGTAACAGTCTATCACAACAGTAAACAACAAATGTTATTTATTCTGGAGGTTCTGTTAGAAAAATCTATATTGATATGTGGTGCACAACTTTATATTGCGTAGTGAAAAAAACAGCTACATCAGTATTGTATTGTGTGTCTCATAAGGCAGTCAATGACCTGTACTGTATTTTTTTTACTTTGGTTGTATTTGTACAGATGCCTCTGTCACATAATCTGTAAGATTTTACTGTACTTATAGACTTTAGTGGTGCATAAAGGGACAGTCCTCTGTCTTGTGAGAAATAATTGTTTTATTTCATTTTTATGAAAGCTCGATTTTCGAAATATCCAGAAAGCATAAAATTGCATCTGGTTGTTGTTCTTTCCCAGATCAGAGCTTTACAAAGTTGGTAGTTTGAAGTTGGAAAACCTGCTCGATAGATATTGTTTATGTTTTTTATGTTATACTTAAAAAGCTCACTGCTCCAATGTAGTGAAGCAAAAGTGTGCATGCAATAACTTACTAAAGCTGCTGCTAAAGTTACTAATTACAACACCTTTTCAGCCATGACCCTTGTCAGACCAGACTAGTCAGGCATGTTCAGCCAATCAAGAAGAGAAAATTCACAAAGATAGCTAGAGTAAAACACGAGTCGATGGGGAAGCAGAGGCTATAAGAGCTATTTTGAATTCTCTACCTTAGCACAGTATTCTGACCCGACCCTCCACTCTCCTATTACACCACCTCCATCCCTGCAGGCTTGGCCATGGAGAATGAGGAGAAAAGAAGAAGGGGGATTTAGAGCCTCCCTTTTCCCTCTTTTTCTCTTCAACTTTTCAGCCAACATAAGCGGCGTTTAGCACATTCAGTCCCCCCAAATGGCAACGAATGAGGGAAGCAGTGGGGGCTCCTCTTTTGTCCGTCTGGTTACCCCTTTTATTTACTCTGGATTTACGGAGGGGTCTTTGCCGACTCTGGGACCACATGCTTTTGACACATGCACAATCTCCTTCCCGTATATACACGCACAAATGCGAAGAGGCTCTTTTCACTCTGGTGGAACAGCTAGCCCTCTGTTGCTCCATGGTGACTGAGGATTACCATCCTTCTTGCTAGAACCACATGCTAGCAATATGCTTCGTATTCATGCAAAAAGACCTTAATCCCTTTACTGATAAAACATACTTGACCATCCGTTTTTTGTTTCTTTTTTGTTTTTTTTTAAGTAAGCCATCATGACGTTTTTGTTTCTCTGTGTGAACGCGCCATATGGTGTGCAGCACTCGCTCAGATCCATACAGTAGATGAGGCCTCTAAACAGAATGGTCTCAGTGTGCACGGCACCACTGCAGCTTGCGTTTTACGCTGATTATTTCCTGATCTGTGCTTAAACAAGCAGCAGCCCCCTTTGCACTGGACCATAAAACAACAGCTTAGTAAACAGCAAGCATGCTGACAAATTGGTGGCGCTCAGGCCGGAGTCATTAACAGCCTTAAAACCTGTCAGAGCAATTACAACAAACTCTATCCTTCAGCAAGTCCGCCCGCCAAACTCAGATGTTGCTGCCCGCCTCTCGTCTGCCACCCCCCCTTTACCACCGAGACACATGGCTGAAGGTGAAAGAGAAACATAACCCTCCTCTCTGCATTTTTTTTTCTATATCTCCAAAAGCATCCCAGAGAAATAAAGACAAGTGTCTATGTGAAACACAGCTGTACCTGAATCCCCAGGACTGAAACTCAGAGATTCATTTCGCATGAGAGGTAATGTTGGGTTGTCTTCCCCCACTCCTCCCAAAAAAAAGCACATCATTAAGTGTACCCTTTAATGAAGTGGAATAAGAGCTTTTAATTAGATGTTGTTTTCTGTGTGTGGGGAAGTGAGGCAGTCAAGCAGTAAGAAAGGCGTGGAGGGAAGGATGAAGGGAAATGTGTGTGTTGGGGTGCATGTGCATGTGTGTGTAGGGATGCTCATCAGCTCTTGTACAGTACCTCCCTTCTCTGCCCCTTTCTCTAAGCCCTCTAAACCTGCCATCAGCCAGATATCTCTATGTCATCCCTGGAATGTTGGAGATAACTATCGCTTCTACACCAATATGAGGCCTCTCTCTTCTCACAGGCACAGCGCTGACCCCACCGTGCACATCCCTGCCATGGAGAGTGAGGTAGAAGAATTGCAGAGAGGGGAGGTGGGGGAGGAACAGAGGGTAGGATGAAGGGTGTAGAGTTGGAGGTGAAACATGTTTTTAACAACCAGTTAGGCTATTTTACCTTATAACCCAAAATATGGGCTGGAGTGAAGCCACCCTCCTCTTTCAGCTTCTCCCCTGGAGCCAAAGAGGAGTATTGGGTCCAGAAGTAAGAAGGAGGGAGGGGGGAAGTTTAGGATTTTTTTACCAGGGTCATTGACTGTGCCTCCCTTAATCGTTTTTATATGCTCAAACTCTGCCAAGAGCCTAAAATATCCCTCTAATTAACCTACAATAACAACATCATAATTTTCTAGGTTTGGTTGTGTTTCTGTGGATCCATGTTTTCTACAACTTTCCTGCAGATCTTTGAATATGTGTAATACATAAAAGCACCACTTTTGCACATTGTCACATTAAAATATTTTGCCAAATTTTATTTGCAAAACAAAACAAGATCAATACCTTTGGATAAAGAGCACTGATTATTTAAAAGTCTTCCCAAAGATTATCATTTAGATTTAGGGCTAGACTTTGACTGTGCCATTTTTACTCACAGAAATGTGTAAACCAATACAGAACAGCAGCATCAACACTGAGATTAAATTGCACAAAGTGTAGTGACTAATAAGGTGACTTTTGGTTTTTATTTTTGGGTATTAAAGTAAAGGGGTGTGACTACAAATTCAACTCCACACTTTTGCTTTTTATTTCCGCAAGCATTATTACACAAATGTGGATATGTATAGTAATAACATATCTAGGAAGGGGACTTGCCATCCATTAGGAGATTTATTTGAGAAGCAAAATAGTTGGAAGGAGAAGAGCTGGAAATAAAGATGTACAAAAGAAAAGAGGCAGGCTGTCGCAGATGTCAGGACCCAATTTGCATGAATGGCAAAGGGCTAAATTGCAGGGGTTGGGGGAGCTACTATCCAACCTCTAACTCTGCTTTCTTTTTGGGAGGGGGACTAAAAGGGAGTTTTGATGCCCATGACTGCCCCTCACTCAGAAGACAGGGATCAGTGGCTAATGAAGGGCTTTGGGTCTCCACCAGACATTTCACACTTTCTGCCTCCCTGACAACTCCACCCTTCTCTCTCTAATCTCTAAACACAGCAGCAGCTTCTCCTGCTCCGTCCTTAAATTTGAAATCAAATTGAGCTAATTTCTTTTTTATAAATTCACAAACCTGCACGTACAAAATTGCAAACCAAGACTTTCTGTGTCTTTCTAAAATAGCACAATAAAGACTTTTCACAGTGGGGTAGCCAGCATTTCAGCCAAACTTACTCTATAATTCATAATTGTTACAACAGAAAAATAAAAAAAGACTGAGCTTGGAATACCAAAAGAAGTACATACAAGTCAGAGGGTTTGATGCTACGTTAAATATTAAAGAATAGGTATTTCCCTAAAGTAATTTGGTCTCTGTTGAATTGAAACAAGTGTGATTATTAGTAAAACAAGCTGTTTCCAAACTTGTGTTTTTTACTAACTCGCTCTGGCTCCAAGAAAATCGACAAGTTGCTCAGCTTTGGAATGATAATGTCCTGAAAACTGGGAATTAAGAAATGAGATGGAGCAAAAGAAAACACAGAAACTTGCAGAGGCATCATACAGATCTGTCAGTAGGTGAAGAATGCTCTAAGATGTCAACTGCAGTGATGCTCTACTTTCACTTATGGGCAATAACTTGCACCTCACACATAAAATAATGAATAGAGATTCATTAATGCTCCTGACAGACACATGATGGACAAGGTACCTAGTTAAAATGTGACCAAAAATAAATTTTATGCAAAAGTCTGGGACAGGGACAATAAATCTGATCAATGGAGCAATACACTATGTCATCCTGCAGGAAAAAGCTAGTAGAGCTGATTTTGTGATCCATAAAAGCAACAACTGTTTATGGTGTTGTATGATCTGAAAAGTTGTGATTCTCTGACTTTGCTGGCTATTAAAGGAGAAGAAATACATGTTTCTTTTATAAAGAGTGCAAAAACAGAATTAAGTCAGACTTCTGATAGACTTGTGACAGACAGTATCATTAAAAACAAAATTAGCAGGTATGCTGGACGTCTACACATAAAACTTTGTGGTTGAAAGACTAAATGAAATAAAAGGTTTATAAATCAACAAGTCAACCATCAGATTGTAGCCTCTGCTCAGCAGCCCTCTCATCAGCCAAATGCCATAGGTTTTTTTTTTTTCCTCCCCGCTCTTTTTTTTTTCCACACAAATGTCCTGGAGGCAGGGAACAAAGCGAGCAGAACTGATTACTGCACTGTTGCTCCGCTCCGCCAGTCTAAACTCTGTTTGGCTTCCTAATGAGCTCACTAAAAACCCAATTCATCACCCATAACCCCTTCTCAACCTGCCTTGAAATCCTCCATTATGGAAAGTCAAGGACAGTCGGTTTACAGGCTTTGGGTTGGGGTCAGGGGCTACGAAAGGTGCATGGCAGTGGCTGTGACAACAGTTCAGCCAAGGTTACTTTGACACAAGGCACACTCATGTGCCATGTGAAGAAACATGCTTATTCATTTACGTCAGTCTACTTTTGTCCTAAAAATTCATTGATGTTGGTAGTCTCTTGCAAAGGATTCACAACCCTTTAGCATTCTATGTTTTTTTTTTGTTTTTTTTTTACAACCACAACCTTCAAAGTGTTTTGGGGGAATTTATGTAATAAAACACAAAGTAGATCATAAATGTGAAATAATAGACTATGGAAATACTGAATCAGTAATTTGTGTTATCAGTTTGGATATCTAGAGACTTAAATTAGTGTCTATTTTATTTTGTGAAATAAAATGGACATGCATGGACTATGTGCTTGCTTAGGGTTGCTGCAATGCAAAATATGAACCTACCTAGTCTCAATTCTTGTGCAAGCTCTTCACAATTCTCTCATTAATATCCATAATCTTATCAACCATAACAAGACTTCCAGATCCTATTAAATAAAGCACCTCATAGGATGATGCCACCATTGAGTTTCACCATAGCGTAATGGCAGTGTTGGTCATTTGTTTCAGTGTTTTGCATGTAGGCTAAATAGTTAAACTCAAAAGAGCACCTTACTACTCTTGTTTGCTGCATCCCCTACCTGGCTTGTGGCAAACTGTTATGGAGATTTTTTTTTATGGTGATATACTTTCTCAAGGTTCTGCATGGCATAAATATTCTTGAATTCTTTACTCAAGCATACCAAGTTGATCAGAAAGAGTTGGCCTGAGTTCCCCTATCTTTTATGTCCTTGCCTCATTTTGCAAAACCAGGAGTGTCCCAGTCTGAGCGGAGGAATGTCCGGTTTGATGATTGCAGCAGCGGGAATGTCCCCGATCAAGCCAGCTTTCGCACCAGAGATTTCAGGTTTAATACCCTTTCGTCCCTTTCCTGCAAAGACAGGAATGTGAAGGGAATATAGGAGGGTAGGGAGCAAGTCCTTTAGAGAGAAAAAGAAGAGATGCGTAATGCAGGCAGAGCATCGAAGGTGGAAAAAGAGCTCAGAAACCAAAGTCTGTTGTTTGGAGGGAGGGGTCAGAAACTGACAGAAGGAGGAGGAGGACAACATAGGGTTGGAGTAAACTCCCACTGTTCCTCATTACATGGAGCTGAAATGATCCTCCTGACACCTGGGCTGTAACCAAGAGATTACAGAATTGATGAATCCTTGGTTTAAAATGCAGCTGTTTTATTCTGCTTTAGTAATTAATTCTTTTTCCAATAATGTATTGATTAAGCGTAGCCCCTGATAAAGTTCAAACTGAGAGAGATCCCTCCAGGGGCTTTGGGTTGGCCCGCTCCAGAGAGTCAATGAAAACTTCCTCCCTTCACCTGCATCTATCTCCCTCTGTCAGTGCAGTTTACTCTCATAAATTAGTCAGATCAGTGAGTAGCTGATACTGTTTGCACTCTTGCCGATATATTTCCCTGTTATTTTGAAGCAATCATGTCCACACAAACGCAGATGTGCTTTCTGACAAGTCCATCACACACACACACAACTCGGGGAAAACATTAAGAGGACGAGCCAAAAGGAGAGGAGTTCAAATGCCTTCATTTACCTAAACAGTTTTTCCTTTGCTCTCCTTCTTACTCTTATCCTGAGCCTAGAAGGGAATTATGGCATGCAAAACGAGAGCATCTCATTTCACAAAACTACTCTTTCATTCTTTTTATCGCTGTATTTTTCCTAACAGTTGTGAATAACAGCCTGATCAACAGAGGGTAGAGTACATATCTCCTGGGAGCCAACTAGCAGAGAAATAAGATCCAGTTTTATATGAGAGTCTGCTGCTCAAGTCTTGTCAAGACCCCTCACCTACAGGCTTCTTTACAAGTCTATAACCGGGTACCACTGTCCTCCACAGGGCCTTGACATAAATTCACTCATTCTTATAGGAAGCAGAAGCATTTGTTTCAGCTCTGTGCTGCAACATCCGTATGGAAACAACCATGCAAGGAAATATAGTTCCATTTCCTAACAACAGTAGCAAATGGGATTTTCTCTCAATATAAAATAAAATGGACTACTCTGACACATCATTAATACGTAGTGACAAATAACCGGTGACCCAACGAAGAGGAAGGAGTCAGTTAAAAGCCTTTTTCAATATTAAAACCTAATGAAAAAGTGAATGAATTATGAAGGTAGAAGGGAAAAATATAATTAGAAGGTGGAAGTAGAGCTTAATACGTTTACTCGGGACTATTTCCTTTCGTTAATGGGACAGCAGCAAGCAAGGAGGTGGTTTTCAACAGGCCAGTATTGACTGTCTGCCCCGCTCCGTAAGGTAAATCCAGCAGGTCATTTCATTAAGGCCCAATTCCAGGGCACTAATTTTGATCTGAGGCGCTCGACAGCTGCTGGCATGTAGAAATTGCAATCAGTGGGATCGGATGAGTAGGAGCCGATTGCTCCCACAAAAAGGACTAGATGTCATAGATGTATATCTACAGATGTGCACATTTTTTGACAACCCTGATTAAAGGTGTAAAAAAAATATTACAATAAAAAAATCTATTACCACAGCAAAATAATCTTACACTGAAAAAAACAAGAATCCGATCTTTAGTTTCAGAAATAAATTCAGTTAGGAAATAAATCACATATTGAGAATAAAAGCATGTTTTTTATTTATTCTTTTTATTTATTTTTATGTTGACTCTCATTCCAATTAATCATTCAGAAGTTTCTGTTTCCCTTAGTTATAAATATGACATGGTGTAGAGGAAATTGTTTTGCCACTTGGCTGTACAAAGACCCATGTTTATTTTCCTAAGTGTGACACCTTGGTGTCACCAGCTCTTCTTAACAACCAATTAATTGCTTTCTACCTAACAATGGGTTGTTTGAGAACGGTGCCAGAAAAAAATGGTTTTCTGTGCTGTCATCGTAAACACAAAAATTTACTGGGACTTTAACAACTTTGTGTTTTGAGACTAAGACTGACTAACACTCCAGGTGGGATTTGCATGAAACAAAAATATGAGTATGAGGAAAACTCCACTCTTAAGTATGGCAGGATATCTGTGATGCTGTGGGACTATTTTTCTTTCAATAAGTGACTACAAGAAACAAAATCAAAAAATTTTCATCAAGAGCAACAATTCAAACTTTTTAAAACAACTCAAAGTTCAATAAATAAAGCTGGATGATATCTAATCAAAAGTAAAGCAAAGGATGAGCCTGGAAAATGTTGTGGAGTATCTGTTGTTAGACTGCATGACATCATGAACTCTTTAAACTACCAGGAGATTTTAATGTAAAAATCTGTTGGAGTCTAGAAATGGCTCATCACAGGATGGTTCAGGATAACAATGATCCAAAACATGCAGCCGGATCAACACAGAAATGGCTCAAAACCAACCATTTTCCAAGACTCAGTCTCCAGACCCAAAATTCTGTAGAAAATCAGTCAGGTAAGCTTAAGAGAAGAAAGCACTGGAGAGAACCAAGTACTCTGGAGATGATTTGTGAAATAAGAAACAGTCAAAGATTTCTCTTTCTCTCTCTTTTTTTTATGTCAGCTTTTTGAAACATGATTGTGGAAGAAAATGAGCTGCTCAATTGAAAAATTGGGCTCTTCAGCATAGTAACAGCAGTGTTACCTATAGTGACCTATTGTTAGTGTTATTTTAATTGAATGGACAAAGAAAAAGATCATCGTTAAATGTAGTATACTGAAAAGATTTTCTGCATTACAATACATATTCTAGCAATTTAGTGCAACTTATTGTTTGCTTTTCATTTAGAACCTCCCTTCTCCTCCCTGCCCGTATTTTTTCTTCATTCCTTTTATTTCAGATTTTTTCATAACAGCCTTTGCTATCGACTTTTCAATTTTCCCCCTCACATCCACCCCTCCCAGACCAGCATCAGTGCCGACAATCCTGCATTGGTACCCAGCTCCACAATACCCCCAAGCCCACTCTCCGAGACGTTCGCTGGGGAGCCCTGAGAGCCGGGCCTGCCCTAGAGCTCCCCGCAGCCCACCGCTTACTCCCTACGAGACCAAAATCAAAGAGAGAGGGCCTTAAACTCTAACCACGGGTATAATGAGGGTGCTCCAAAGAACAATAAGCATATACTCCAAAGGAAAATGAAGAGTAGAACTACAAAAGAAGGGGAAAGATAAGTATAGGAATTTTGGCCCGACTGTGTTTTTCAGAAGGGAACAACAACAGAGCGCAGATAAGAAAAAATAATTAATAAGCTGGCGGGTGCATTGCTATGCAAGTGAGGGCAAAGGGCCACAGCCAGTGGCGATGGTAGCCGGGGCCACGTATCTCCTCAACCACATATCTGAACGAAGAACAACGAGGGGGTCTGCCACATGCCCCTGGAGCCGAAGGGAGCCAAAAGGAGCACGACTAATTTCTGCACAACAATGGGCCTGGATGAGCGCCCACACAATGGCAGGTGCTTTGAATAGCAGCAGGGCCCTTGCAGCGGGGATCTTCTCCTCTCTTCACTGCGAGGTGCTCGGGTCTGGCTTGCGTAACCTCTCATTTTCAACCAGGCTTCCTTTTTGACTCATAAAGGATGAAAACGATCTCATGGGAGGCTGGAGGAGAGCGAGGCAGCCAAGCCTGCGAGGCAAAACTCACAGCAAGTCCAGCTATGTTGTTGCTTACATGCTATTTACGTCCAATTTTTCCCCATCACCCATAAACCTGAACACCTTGCCTTATTACGCCGCATTTTCTATCCTTTTTACGTATTTTCTATCTACTCACGCGGCGGAGTGCTTGTGTTTCTTGTGCAGCTGCTCGGACAGTCCTGTAAGCCGCGGTGTAGTGGTAAAGGCTGTTTTTTCCCCCACCTTAAGAACATTCTTTCTGGGGTCATGAGGTCAGGCTTCGCAGATGTCTCCTGCAGACACTCGGTTGTCTAAGGACTGCATCCCTGGGAGTAAGTATTTGTACTAAGCAACAGAGCTATTCCCCCATCACTTTAAAAAATGTTAAATGTTTTTTTTTTCTTCATTTTTGTCTCGGTTTTTCTTTGCTCATTGTTTTATTCCTGAATGAAGCAATAGAGTGAGTGCAGTTTTTCCAAGGTGGAGATTTGTGCACAGAGATAATGAAAGAAAGCACTGGTTATCACAAGATAGTAGTGTGTTTTTCTGTCTGCTCTCATTTCTTTAAGCACTAGCTGTCTCCATAAGTTTCCTCCAATTGTTTAAATGGGGCCTTAGTCATCAGGCGGAGGGAAAGATGCTTTTAAAGGTCTTTCTCTTATTTAGTGTGCGCTGTTGCCAAGAGAGAAAAATGAAAGCATGTAGTAACGGTCCCGTCAAATAAAAAAAAGGACCTTTCAGTAAGCAAGATCGAAGCCAAACAAAGTGACCCTACATGAACGGAGGGGAAATATTTGAACTGGAGTCATGGTTCTCAAAGGGTGGTACAGCTACAGCTAGTGGTACTTGGGATGCCTTTTGTGGTACACAGAGAAAGACCTGACATCAACCAAATTTACAAGGTGAATAGATAAAATATGGAGGTAATATGTCCTAAAGCTAATTATTTTTAATACATTGATCTTTGCTTCTTCCTACCTGAAAAACACACATTTACAGCTTTGTTATTGCTGAGAAAATAAAATATCACAAGAGTTATAATTTATCATAACAATAAACTATGATGTTTGCAAACCCCCAAAAATACAATATCATTGATTTTCTTTTTAGATTACTGTTACAGAAGACCATCAGTGAATGTCAATGTGTTTCAAAATATGATAGATTGCAATTATTGAATACTTAAGTATTCAATAATGATGATGAATATAGCACAGTGTGCATATGCAGCAACAGGTGTTGAACCCAAAAGACCAAAACAGAAAATTACAATTAGTTTTTATCAATGTTTTTATTCTTACTGCAATAAAAACCTTAAAATATTATAATAAAATATAAAATGAATGTTGTAGCTGCAAGTCAGGAAGTCAGAAAGATCTGCTGATTCTTGAACTCAATGACCAGACTAAATACTGCTATCAACACAAGCTAATAAATATGTCTACATTTAATGTATTCAAACAATATAGGAAGATATTTATAAATGGTGCTTACATGCAGTTATGCAGTTATAGGTTTTAAAGATGTAATTAGATACAAGCTGCAATGTAACTATTTATTATTGCAGCTATATTGGATTTTGAAGTTGGGAATAATAAAAAACCTCAATCTTTCCCCACTTTAGTTCTGATTCCAGTTATTTTAACCCAGAATTAGGAGATCTTTACTTCAAACATGCAGTGCAAATAAATATTTTACTTTCTTTCTTGCTGTATGCAAAACTTTAACTGCTTTTAAAACAGTTTTAAAAGCAGTTAAAGTCTTGTCTGGTTATAGAAGTTTGAAAAACACCTGAGGTAGAGCCTCAATCTCAAGAAAAATTGGGAAAGAAATAAATTCCTGAGCCAAACTGTCTCAATAAAAGCAAGTCATCATTTTCTCTGTTTAGGTTTGGAGCATAACATTGATAAAAATTGCACAATTTAACATGCAAGTTCTGCCTGAAAACACGGAAAACAGCATAATTGGAGCAGCCTTTTAAAAACCCTGGCAAAGAGCTATCCTTGAATATCTTTCTCCTTTTCATCTTGCTTTTTTTCCCTCTTTCTTTCTTTTCGTTTGATATGGTGTTTTCTTTTCCTTCCTTCTTCCCCCTCCAAACATCTCTCTGTATTCTACAAATTGATATCGCTCTAAATGAATTATGGTAAATGCATAATGAAGGTTTTCTCAGCTTCCGCCCCGCAGCCAGCCAGGATGGAGCATCTCGTTTGGTGTGTTTGATTCGTTTTGTTGCACATTTAGCCCCAGCGTTCCTTCGGAGTGCGCTCTGCTCGAGGGATGCAAATAAGAAATTATCCTTGCTGACTAACATGGCTAATACCTCCTCTGGGGTAATCAAAAATTATTAGTCGCTTGCTTCCAATAAACATTAGGGCTTGTGGCGATAAACACTATCAAATTGCTCACTTCTGCCTTCTCCCGAATTGCCATAAAATGGGTGAACAAAAGTGATCAGGTGTGGAAAAAGCACCCTGGCTACACGGAAACGGAGAGACCGCGGGACTCCTATTATTCCTAAAAAAAAAAGCAGCCCTTTGGCTTTAAGAGTCATTAAAGCATGTACTAGAGTGGGAATCAGACTAGAAAATGAGCTTATCCTGCATAATGCCCTCATAAGCTTTGCATAAACGTAAAAGATGAGCGCGTGAAAATCAGCAGCAGAGAGAAGAGAACCAGGATTGTAACACACTTCCTTTATCATCCTCCCACTCTCTTGGACTGTGGCACCATGTTAAAGTGGTACCTGTAGGGTACAGCGGTTCCGCTGCAGTTTCCCATTTGCTCCGGAGTGCAAACTTCGGTTTACACAAGAGGAAGGAAAAAAAAACACACAGCCAGTGAACAAGCTGCAGCTAGCCTCGCTAAGCCATTCTGCTAAAACCGCATGCTGTTTTTTTGGAGGGACCTTTGCCGTGATGCAGGGTTTTAGACATTAGGGGGAGGAGAACCGGGAGGGTGGGGGTGGAGAGGAGATTAAAGAGCCAAGGGAGACTGAAGAAAGAAAGGAGTGTAAAAGAGCACAAGGCCCATTGGTCAAACACAAAGGTGAAGATGGGGAAAGGACATTTGAAGTCAGGGCTATACTCCAACTAAGTACACCTTAAACAACCCAGTGTAAGCCGACAGTCAGGGGTTTTTGGAGTTTCCCCGCAGGTGTGCCTTTCACAGACTTGGCTTCTATGACCCCTCTCCAATCAGCAATGGGGCCCGGATTTGGACACAGAAATCAGCGGCATCTCACAGTCTCTGCCTCTCATTCTATCTCTGTCTACATACACTCACAGAGAGGCTGCCAAACAAGAGGAAAACAAATCTGATGAGTGCTAGAGAAATTGGATTATCACCTCTCAAAGGTGACTTCTTGGCTGAATCCCCCCTTTGGGCAAAGCCCTTCGAGACAAGACAAAAAAAAATTTCCTGGGAAAACACTCTGGGCCTTTAAAAAAAACCAGAGGTCCTGTCATCCTTGTGAAAATACAACGACAGCAGCATTAATGGATGTGGAGATGCCCTCTGGGACACGTGCTGAAATCCCTTTTAGCCATATTACATCAGACCCTGGTGCACTCCACATCACCACCACATACAATGGCGTAATCAGCAGGAGAACATGGGCGTGTAAACCCATGCCATAATGAACTGATACAACATGCCCTCACTCTGTTGTTTTTGTTGATCAAAGCCTCTGAGTAAAGGAGGGGGAAAAAGTCACTGCTGGTAATTTCTGATTACATGCCGACAATTGTGTTTCCTCTGAGCTTTTAAACTGCGCTGAAGTCACTCTCAGATTTCACAGTCTTCATCTACTGTCCCTTGCAAAAGTATTCACACCCCTTCTCCACACACTTTAATGTAATTATTGGGATGATTCTATGGGCTAAATAAATAAAAAGTACTGCACATTTATGAAGTAAATAGAAATGATTTTCAAATAAATAAAAAAATCTGAGTATGGGCATTTATATTCAGCCCCCTTTACTCTGACACCCATAAATATAACTGTGATAAACAAATTAAAAGCATCATGAAAACAAAGGGAGATAGTAAATAGGTCAGGGGTAAATGTGTGGAAAAGTTTAATATAGGGTAAGCATCTCACAGCAGTCTATGAAAATAAAGATAACCACACATTACCCTCCAGAAAATATATGAAAGACGCTGCTACAGGATTTAAAATGACTGTGTTGGTCTTCATTCAAACCTGAACACACCATTCCCATGTCGAAACACAGTGTCTGAAGTGTCATGCTGTGGGGAAACTGTGCTTCAGTTGCGTTAGGAAAGCTGAAGCACTAAGTGAACAGATGTCAGTTTTGTAAGAATGCCAAAAGGCTCTCCATCCATTTTGCAGTACAGAACAGGCAAATATCTCCATCTTCAGATGCACAAACCTTAGAAGAGAGGGTACAAATCCACAACATATTTTTTTAAATTTGTATTTGTGGTTGTAATGTGACAAAAATCAAAAGTTAAAGAAGTGTGAATTCTTACGCGAGACATTACACCACTCAGAGGGAAACCATATGAGCATGTACTAGAGTGGGAATCAGGGTAGAAAACAAGCTTATGGGAGGAAGGAAAAAAAACATCTCCCCAAAGCTTTTGCCTTAATGGTGCAAAGCAGACATTCTCGTCAGCTGCTGTCAGAATAATCTGGGTAATTTTTTCCCTATGTTCTCCAAACATTAGTTTGCACATTAGGCTGACCCAGTTAATGTGCCTTTCCTGCTATGCTGAAACCCAGTTTCAGGCAAAGCTAGGCCGGGTTAGCCAGGTCGCGCCAAGGGCCTGTTCATGATTATGGACCAGAGGGACGAGGCCTCATATAGCACTCTGGCAAAGACGAAAGGCGAAAGGAGAAGATGTGAAAAGGGAAAGCTAAATTGAAGGGCAAGGGGTGATGGTGATGTAGTGGGAAGGCTGTACCGTACTGGCAGTGCTGTTACAGTCCACATTCTTTCATTGTTTTCAAGCCATAACAACAGGTCAAGAAGAAAGACAGAGACAGAAAGAAAGGAAGAGAGAGCGGAAGGGAGGAAGGAAAGAGGGATCTGAGGGAGCCGATCATTCTCTTTAATCACATTTTGGCTGAGTGCCAGGTAGTCTGCAGCACTGAAGGCGAGACAGAGAGGGGCGAAAGAAGAGAGAAGTGTGAGGGAAGGGGAGAGAGCGGGAAAGTGATGGAGGAACAAATGGAAAAAAAGAGGTGGAGAGAAGATGGAGAGAAGAAGAAGGGAGCAGAACCCCTAGAAACAACTTGAGGAGCACTGATGTTTTAGCAAATGCGCACATTCGCCCCTATGTGTGCGTGTATGTGTGTGTGAGCGTGCATGGCCGCTGTTCCCGTAAATGCCCACGAATGCTGAATCTAGCAAGAATCTGGTGCTGGGACCGAGCCAGGCAGAGATCCATTTTAAAACTATGTGCATTAACTATAGTTTTCCCCATAGGTTAAGCACTCCACATGAATAATTTAGCCTCTTTTATGCTAATGGGATCATGAACGTATCCCCTCTGTACCATGTTTTCTGCCCCCCTCCCTCTTCGCAGCAACTCCTCTCAGCTTTCAGTAGTTGCCCTGCCCCTTCCCAACAAACAATCAGACAGACAGACAAAATGCAACTGTCAGAGAAGCAGCAGACACCTGACCAACATTCAGGCTTGCATGCGGAGAGAGGGCTAAAGTTGCACAAAATGTATGGAGAAGCACTGAAGCATTGTTATCCTCATTAGCAGAGTTTATCTTCAGCTTGTTTCCAGCTCACTCACCGCTGCTGAGTGAGATGTGACGGTTTACAAGTTTTGATGCACATCATGACTGCACTCTGTTAAATGTTTATGTGATCTCTGCCGCCGCCGCTGCTGCTGCTGAGTTTTTACATGACTTCTCTTACACTCACTGATTTCTTGTCTGTGTTTTCTACTCTTAATGGAAGCTTATATAAACCATGTGTTTACTGTACTGTGAATAAGTATTTACCCCCTCACAGATTCCGTCTGTTTTCACACTTAAAATGATTCAGATCCTCAAATTTAACAAAGATAACCTGATCACACATAAAGGTTATTCATTAATAAGCTTACCTCCTCCACAATAAAATCATCATTTAAAAACTGATTTTTGATTTTTTATTTGTGTGAAAATAAATTTGCTTTATGATCTGAAACATTTAGGTGTTTATTGTCTTTTTTTGTTGTTGTTGTTCACACTGCTCCACACATTCAGAACACATACACACTGTAGATGCTTCAGTGTTGCATTGTGGGGAAATTATCAGTGCTTCAACAGCTGGGAGAGAGAACCATGAAACAGCAGGCTGTGGGTCTGCTTTATTGTTTATCTGTTGTTTATGGGCTAGTGTTCAGCTTTAATTACTACACTAAATTAAACTCTAACAGGCACTTAAAGGGAGCCAACTAACACATACACGTGTGTGCTTCTACACACAGACACAGACACACACCCCCCCACACACACACACGGATGCAAACAGACACAAACCGTATATTTTATATACACAGACACGCCTCACAGATCCTTCCAGAGCTGGAGTAAATGCCACTAAAATTCAACAAGACTTCCATCTTGTGTTTTGCAGAGATTTTGAATGAATAATTGAGTCTTTTCTTTTTCTTTCTCTACCAGCATTGCTTGAACATTTTAAGTACCAGGCAGAGCTGCTAAAAGCAAAGTTAATGCCAAAGGTCCTGAAAATGCAGTATTCAACAAACCATGCTCACGCTGGGACACCAGGAGTCGTGTCCCCGCCAGCAATGACCCCTTCTAGTGAGCTAAACCACAAAGACCTCGCTGAGTGGGGCCCCTAGCCGGGGCTAAGGGGGTTCACCGCACTCCCCACATATACACACACGCAAATGTACCACAACACCATCAAGCGCAGCACGCTCCCTTGGAGCCGAACACTCAAGCTTCTCCCTCCCATTTCTCTCCATCTCCGCCTCTTGGTCTCTCTGGGGAGCCTGTCTATCTGCACAGCATGGGGATTGTTCAATTGCTGAGAAAATGTACAAAATGCTTTCTCCTCTCTTCTGTTGAGCCATTTCCATTTACAGTAGATTCTGGGAATGGTGCAGTGCCAAGCACTCAAGATGTCATTGTGCATTTGGTATTCATGCATAACTAATAATTACAAGTGGGGACGGAAGCAGAGGCATGCAAACTCTTGGACTTAATCGTATGCACATGCAGGAACCAAGGTGGAAGCAATGCCTATCATGCTGAATTGGCGCCATTTCTTATAGCCATTGGACAACAGGCTTGACGAGGACCCAAGTTTGTGATCTGGATGGTAAAGGAGGTAAAATGTCTTCATAACAATCAATAAATGCAATTTACATACCAACTGGTTATTTTTTTAGACATGTCAGAAAAAAAAACCTTTCTGTCCAGCTATTGTGAATGTAATAATTTCGAGTTGTCCAACTGGAACCATGTGCGTTAGTCAGATTCACTAACCACATGTGTGAAACACAGGAAGAATATGTGGGAAAACACCTTATGCCCACTGTTAAGCATGATAGAGGATGTATGATCCTGTGGGCCTGCGAACAAAAGGGATCAAGAACTCTTTGAAATACTAACGCATTTAAGGCAGGAATCAGGTTACCTTAACTAACAAACTCAATACTGCTGCTCCCTAACACTTTGAGTGATAGAAATATTCATTCATGCTTAGAAGCAAGTATTATCTTAAGGTGCACACATTCATCAAGTTCATTCAAGTCTTTGATGCTTCCACATCAGATTGGAGGGGCGCCAAAGAGCCGTTAATCAAGGTGCATCTAGAGCCAGAGGCGTTTGGTGTGTTGCCTCCTGAAACATCTAATCAGATTTATTTGTTCATCCAAAAATCTGAAAGTGAAAGGCCACAATAAGTCGCTGGGATCATTGTTCATGGCAGCAAAACTTTACGTTTTTTTTTTTGTTTTTTTTTTACTCTTTCCTCTTCCTTCAGCGTAGCCCATCCACTCTTTCTTCAACCAACTGATCCACACTGTCACCCCTTTTAAGAGAGGCCAAGCTGTTAAAGACCCCATTACGGAAGTGAAGCGCACATTTCGCGATTTCTTGGTTGGACTCAAGAGTGCGGACTACAAATTTAATGCAGAGATGTATTGAGATTGGTGGCGAGTTCATGCGTGGAGTGGAGCAGAGTGAGGAGCGGGAGAGGAGGGGAAGGTGGAGAGGTTGGAGTGGGAAGGCTCTGTCAGAATGGAAGGGCCAGAGTCGAGAGTCAGCGAGTGCTTCAAGCGTTAACGTAATTGCAAGAATGTGAAAAATGAGGCGGCGGGGCTCCCGAGCGAAGCAAAAGGTCAGAGCATGCCTCACACAAAACAACTGGCTAGAGGACGGCCTCGTTAGACCATTAAATCAGTTGCCCTTGGTCCCATTCCCTTTTTTTCTGTCTTTTATTTGCTGTGCCTACTTTTTCACCTTTTTTTACCCTTTAACTTCTGTTGTGAATTTTTCTGAATCTTTTACTCAGCTCTTAGCTGCATATGTAGGTTTTTATCATGATACATCCCAAGGTAGTGGATGCTGCATTTAGCATGATCTAGCCTTGATCTGTGTAGGCCCAGCACATGGGGCTGTACCGTAACTGTCTTTGGCCGGCATTGATCTGCTGTTACTGGATACGGTGGGGAAAGGAGTCGATAAGTGCTCTGTGGATTACAGGTCACTTGTACTTATGTGTGTAAGATAATCAATAGGCAGTGCATTTCTTTCTCAGAGTCCCTCCCACCCCCACCCTCATCCCCTGTTGGCTGTTCTTCCTCTAGAAAGCCACTTGCTCTTGCAAGGAGACGTCCGAAAACTTACTTTGTTTCATATTACGATCATCTTTTGGACTTTTTTGTTCTCTGATTTTTATTTATAGTTGTGCGCCCATGTTATACAGTATTCCTACCTATTTCACCAAGATAAAGCCACAAATTCAAATGGACTTTATTAGGACATTATGTGGTAGACCAATGTTAAGTACTGCATGATTTACAGGAAAAGGACGCATGGTTCAAAATATATACGGGAAATAATAGGGATTTTACATATTTCTATTCTTTTATTAAGGCCTTAGCTATCACAGGCTTAATCATTTCCAACTAGAGTCTGAGATAAGAATTAGATCCAACTACTATTGACACATCCAACCACAGAGGTTGTCTGTCCCCCAAGTGTTTGGTCAGCAATGGTTCAAAAGCTGCAACAACAATTGTTTTGGCCTGATGACATACACACCACATAGGTCTATCAATATATGTGATTGTTTATTGATGGAACTAATCCAAAAGTTTTCCTTTGATAAAGGAGCTTGTAGAGGTAAACTGGAAGGTTTTTGCAGGTAAAATCATGGAACATCAGTTGGTTTGATGAAAGCGTTGACTTGCAGAGAAAGAGCGTGAGAGAAAGAGAGGGAGAGAGGGTCACAGAGAGAAGGAGAGAGAGAGAGATCCATAACAGCTTACACAGTCTTTAAAAAAAAGAAAAAAAGAGGGCACAATCCAAGCAACATGTCAGTGTAGTTGGTCTCGCCTCTAAACTTACCAAAATACCTATTGGTTTTCCAGTTTACATGTCAAAACTGGTACACACCGTGACAAAAATACCATCAGGGGGACAGCTGTGGCACATGCTATGTAATTAATTCAAATAGTCTTGTTTTGAAATCCATTATTAGTGTTTGGCATGTCAAGTTGGAGATAACACTGAACACAAGACACTATGAGACATGATTATGAGCTTTTGTGTGGGCAAAGTTAATATGGTTCACATTCAAGCGGGAACTGGCAGAAATATACTATTAATCACTGGCTTTTATTTAGCTCTTTTAATAGCAAGATTTTGAAAAGCCTGTTCTTAGGTTGGTGCATTAAAGCAACTACTGCTCAGGTTCGTGCCTGAGCGGAACAGTGGATGAACATGTTTGCTTTCTGGTTTGACTGTGCACAGATGAAAATTGCAAAGTGTGACAGGAAGCTTTGGGGCTTTTGGAACAAAATGTCCATTTGGTGCATGAGGCTTATTTATATCCTTTGCTGATATGCAACGCCTCACAAATGTATAAACACCCCTTGTAACTTGAAGGTACAAGGTGGTCAAAGCTGATGGGAAGGTGATTTTATTTAGTGGTATCAGAGTAAATGTAAACTGTAATTTAAGTGAGGTTTAAATTCTTGCAAATTTATACCCCATGTACGTGAGTTTATGTAAAAAAAATAAAATAAAAAAAGTGAAAGCTATAGTAAATATGGTCACCCTTGTCTGTATTTGTGTGACTGCCCATTTGTGTGCTGGCTCACCTTGCTCACTGCTGTTGTCACCGCTCTGTGAAGCGTGTCCCCCGCTGGAGGGCCCTGGTGTGCCAGCTGAGTGTGTGGAGGTGGCGTCATCGTGGTCTCTCCAGGAAGCTGGGTTCTAAAGGGTTTAAAAAAAGAGAGAATGTAAGCGTGGGATCCATGCATCCATCTGTGCATCCAACAGCATTCCCGATCCAAGCCACGAACCACACGGCGAGAGAGATGGATGGGAAAAAAGGGAAGGGAAAGGAGGATAGAAATGAATTTTGTGAACATATAAAAAGGGACATTTCTAAGGCGTGCTGAGGGTTCTTAGCATATTATTATTATCTTGGCAAGGTAAAGAGTCTCTATGGTTAGTTCAAAGCCAGCAGAGAATCAAAGAAGCTACCATGATCACAGATAAATAGGAAGAAAATAATGTTTTAATGCAGCTGGCTATAAGTCAAAGCGCTGTAATCAAAGTGTTTCATTAAGGAGTGAGAGCAAAATGCTGCTAATGTGGCAGCTGACATTGAGAGCTGCAAGTAGAGAGCTTGTGAATAATCATGTAAACACATATGGCAGAGCCCAGTGGAGTTCATTTATACCATAACCAATTGAGACTTCCGTGTCAAGAGAGAAATATAGAGGTAAAAAGTCCAAACACACCACAGCTGCCATTAATCATTACTACTGTCAGAAATGAAAATAAGATATGACAGTGATTCTCCTGTTAATCTGCCAAAAATGTGTTCACGCCCACACTGACATACACAAACGCCCACAGCGGCTTGCAGAAATACACTTAAGCTCACATGATAATGACATAATAAAAGCCGGAGTATGAACACGGATATGCGCACAATCACTTCTAGGTGTACAGGGACTTCAAAGACGTGTCCGTAAACAAATATTCTTCCCTAATGCCCTTCCTCCTGCCTTTTTTTATTTTCTCCCCCTTCTCTTCCTCTCTCTCCCAGTCTTTCCCACTGCCCTGTCAGTGCACACGGGGAAACAGGATTTTCTATTGTACAGGAAGGGCTTTATCAGTGCCACACGAAGGCAGGCTAGAGGTGGAATTTCCTCTGCCATTCAGAACGGACTGTCGCGTCACACACAAGCCCGATGAAGCGCCGACCAGCTGATACAGCCTGGCTGCTCACGCAACCCTCGCTTGTCGTTCCCAGTTTAATATGCCACCTGAGCATGATGACAACATGTTGGCTCTGAAGTTATTGGTGGGGGGTGGACTAGATTGCTGGGGGGTGTAGGGGGTGAGAGAAGCAGACCCTTGAGCAAAACCCAAGCCAAACAAACACAGGCCTGTACCCAGGCTTCCCACAAACCTCAACCCACTTCTCAGTTCCCACTATGGGCTTTTTCTTCTTCAAATACACAGACATTTACACAAAACCTAAGGGAAAATGAATATGCAGAAGAGCATTCCAGGAGAATTTTACCATTTTGTCCAACTTGAGTCTTTGAGGGTCTTTAAATTCCTTTTCTCTCTTGTCCCACCACAGAGTCGTCCCCCTGCCTGCCCGCCTGCCCGCCGTTGTGCAGGAATCGGAGTGAGCCGTACTGGAGCAGGACAGACAGGACAGGGCCAGGAGACTAACAGAGGTTTGAAAAGCTGAGCTCCCCTGGGAACAGAGTCCTGATGTGCTGCTGCTTGTTCTGCCACAGAGGCGAGTCCAACCGCCGTTGCCTGTGAACGGGGCCCTTTTATCTGCTAAGTTTTTAGAGGGAAGGCGGGCTGTTTTCTCAAACAGCTTGGAGCTGAAAACAGCAGACAGAAACACACAAGACCCTTCAGACTCAGGGCTCCACTCGAGGCCTACTCAGCGTCAGCTGTTTGCCGGATGGCAATCAGATGAAGAGCTTGGAGAATTACTCAGAAGAGGGGTGAGAAGACAGGGCGAACAATAAACCATGCGTCGGTTTTAAGCCTGAGGAGTGAGCCCAGAGTGTCCCTGTCTCTGCTCTGATTGTGATGCGTTCGCTCCCGGGGCCGCTGATCAACACATGGCAGCCGGAGTGGCTGTTGAAGTAATTTTTTTTTTTTTGTTGTTGTTGCTCTCAACTCTGTGTATGCTAAATAAAATCACTAATGTGGGAAAAGCCCATCAATCCCCTTGTCTTTGTCAAATGCAACCCAAAAGCAAGGAAGAAAGAGTGGTGAAAATCCCCGGCTCCCTGAGTGCATTATGTATTTAAGCAGAGTTCGGCTGTGTGCTCTCTGGGAAGAGCTGTTGTTGTGTTAATAGAAGAAAATGACTGGGTTGCACTTCCTCACAGTGATGGTGAGGCAGAGGACAGAGCTGAAGATCTACGCTGGCTTACTTATTTCATCTGAGCCTCTCCAGCCACAGCATGGTTTTAATGCAACAGCCGAATCGATAGGACTTAATTTAGCTATCATTGCAGAGTAATGTGTCATTTTTAATGGTGCTGGCACTAAATTAAATTCAAAGACACCTCAGCTAATGGCATAAAAGGGAATGATATTTGGCTGTGATTTGCTACCCCCTGGATTTAATGTGCCTGTATGCTGAGATATAGATGGAGATTTGTTAGCTTCCCTCTTAAAGACTAAAATGAGGACTTCAGCACTTTCAGACCTAGTAATAATACAGAGGATACTTTGGACTAGATCACACACACCTTTTTTTATTTCAAGGGGTAGTTTGTCATTTTTAATTGAGTTAAGTTAAGCATGTAGTTTAGATTGGTCCAGGTGGCTAAAGCTAATGGCTAACAGGTAAAGGCCAAGGCTCACAAGAATTTCAACTGCCTTGGACAACTCCAATATCAAAAACATTATAAGCAGTGTATGCAAAATCTGTTTTATGGCCCTTTAAATGCAATTTATTAATCAGCAGAAGGTTATTTATTGTTTGTTTTGGTCAGAGGTCATAATCTTACAAGAGTGGATTGGTTTAAACGGGAATCAGAACCACAATCAAGATGTAACATATAATCTTCAGAGAATAATATACAAATAAGCTAAATTATGAATGACATGAAAGCATTTTATTGCTCATTATTCAAATAATTAATTTAAATACTTAACTACCCAGACAAATAAACTGGTATGCTGAAGTTTAAGTATATTACAAAGTGGTTTATTTGTGATTATGAAGCAATAAAATGACAGTCCCACAAATGGAATGCGGTCACAAATTGTAAGGAAGTGAAATCTGCTGGATCTAGTTTCAAATCATTGTAGACTTTGCATTGAGCTGTTTATGGGTTTTTTACAAAGGAAATAAAGGTGGCAGGCAGTGAATTTCCAAAATGTTTCCTGTCTCAAACCCATACAGGTAAAAGAAGTTTTTCAACTCAGAGTAATTGTTTCACATAGAAGTAAAGCGGTGTAAAAATCCAACATTTACCATTGTTAAAATTAATGATAATTAGGTGATATTTTCATACATTGCTTTACTTTCTCACTGGATTGTTACTCTGCCTGAAAACCCCTTAAATATTTAATTCTCAAAATGTGTTTCACACAGGAAGAATCTTGGCGATACACCATCTCCGACCTCCATTTCCTGTGTAAATATTAATTGAGCTCTGTGTAAAAACCTGCCCAATGCAAATGTAATGTGGCTTAAAGGTTCATAAAACCTTGTTGTGATAAACCACTCTGACATCTAATGAAGACACCAAGAGATTTATCAACAATTTTCTGTCTCTCAAGACATTGACATTTTACACCACAGATTAGTACCCATATATTTATTTATATCCACAATACATACTACTGAGTATGGTTTGTTTATGGGCACCAAATGGTGGTATAAAGGGACGAAATGGCAACATTTGGGTACGAATTGACTTGGAGCCTCCGTCGCATGTCGGATTACTGTGCATGCTGTGACTAAGGCGATCTATCCCAGAGCAGTGGCTGTGAAAACCAGGTGGATTTTAGTGGAGGTTAGATATTACCCACTCTTTACCTATTACAAGTACTGAGCTATCCCTTCAATGCCTGTAATTCAACCTCTACCCATGATCTTGTGAGCAAAACAAGACCACAAATATCAAAACAAGCATGTTTTAACTTTCCACCTTACATGAGGTAACAAAAGCAACAGCCTCTTCTCCCCATGAATAATTTAGAGGGCCTCCGTTAGCTGCAGCGGGTGCATCATCAGACGGCGCACAACACAAACACACACAACCATTTTGTCACAAGCCCCTTGGGTCTGGTAAAGTTCAAACAAGTTGCAAGGAGAAAAAAAAGAGAGATTGTGTCACCCAAATAATCTTCAACCTACACCAAAAAACAGAGGAAGCAGAAAATGCTTCCAGCCCATGTGACTATTCCCTGAAGCTGGGCATAATTAGGAGTCAAACATGGTTCACTCTATGCTCTTCACTAATTGTGTTAAAGAGCAGTGTTACTGGGAGGAGGAGGTGAAAGAAGGGGAGGAGGAGAAGGAGGAGAATTCTGGCTAGCAAGTACACACACAAGCACACGCAAGTACACGCACACACAAATATACACAACAGGACTAGATAGAGAGTAAGATACAAAAGAAGCACGGTCTCTAGAGACAAGCTTTTGCTGGTCTTTGCAACTGGCGGCTGATAATACAAGTTGTAATTAATATAAAAGCAGGAGACAATATGGGAAGAGAGGCTGGCAGTGCAGCGGGGCCACGGGAGAGCAGGGAGAAGCTTGCTGCTGTCCCATGTTTCTCATTTACAAACACCTGCCTGGCACAATTTTACTGTCCCCCACTGCACTCTGCCTACATCCCTAGGAATTTCAAATAAAATTGATTTAGCAGCATCATTGAATTTCACTTAAATTCCCTGGAAACCCGGAGAGGAGAGAGCAAAATCTCTTTGTGCTGCGCTGTTGGCGTATGTGAATGCTGAGAATGACAACTGCTGTGTGTGCTCTGCAGCTACATGGGTGAACATGCACAGAATAGCTAGCGCACAGGGATGTAAATCATACAGAGGCTTGATGTCTCAAGATGCACATTAACATAACCAGAGAAAGAAACAACATTGGCTTTCACATTTTTTTTACTTGCTTTTGTTGGATTAGGTTCATAATTATGTGCAGCCACTTTACAAAAATATGAAATATTAGGTGCTTTACAGCACCCCAGTTATTGAGGAATATAAAGAGTCCTCAATTTAGCAGCAAATAAATCACAGCTGTATGTTATAAGCAGACAGGAGGAATTAATTTATTCCTGACAACTTTCTTTTAACCAGAATGCAGGAGCCACAATATACAAGCATGTTTATCTTTAGAAAAAAAAAAATAGGTATTGAAACGTGACTCATGAACTGGCATAAGTATAAATGTAATTTCCAAATAAGAATAGACGTATAAATGTCAGAATAAAACTGACATTTCCATTTCATTGCTTGTTTTTATTAGTTCCAGCAAATAAGTCTTAAACATAGATTTTTAACACTATCATTAGCCGCATATCATGTCATTTAATCCAAGCTGATTCCAGAAGTGTCATGATATTAAATGCAGGCTGTGAAATGATTTATTACATTCATTTTAGCTGCAGAGAATAAGTGGAGTGTGGGACATGCAACAGGTGAGAATGATTAGATATGGCTTACAACAAGCATGTGCATCTCAACCGTGACCAAAAATGAAATTTAAGGCCACGAAATTAAGAAATCACTACACAAAGGGCTTAAGTGAACGATGCACTGAGCTTCAGGGTGCCACGATGTGCGGAAATAGACCAGACCGAAGCACCTATCTCCACTGAAAGGACTCCAAATGAACTATTGCATTTGCTTTCTAACTTTACAACTCAGCACCCTGAACCTGCACCGGGGAATCCAAACAGAAACGGTTTGTTTTCCTTTCTCCCATGCCTGCCTTGCACTGCTGAGATAAGCTGCACTATAACTATGGGAACAAGTAAAACTCCCCGAGGAAAGCTCTACAAAACAAAACGCAGGGGCCGGCAAATCACGCAGAATTTTTATGAAGCAAATTTTAAACTCTGTGGAAACTCATTCAATTCAGTCTACGATGTGCAAGTAAAAGGGAAAAAGAGACCTGCATGCTAATATGAAGACACAATGACACAAGAAAACATAAAGACTAATTCATTAGAGCAGATAATACTCCGAGACTGTTAATTGTATTTGTCACCCTAATTGGATGTAGCACAGAGGAAAAGAAAAAGAAATTTTGTTCATTAATTATACAGACATGAAAGTGCACACACTGCCCATATACAGAACCTGCACTGTTCTGTTTTTCTTTTTTTTCTCCTTATCAGTCTTTGTGTGTAATCCGGCATCTTTTTTTCTTTCCCTAAATGGGATGGAGTGGATATGAGGAGGGGCAATGAGTTGGGAAGCCCTGGGTGGGCTTACATATCTGAGATAGCCACAGCCGGGAGAGTAAAGGAAATCAACAGTGTCAGCAAGGCCTCATCCTGTTCTCACTATACTATAATCCAATCATCTGCAAGACAGTGCTGCATTCAAGTGTAAATAAAAGTGTGCTTATTATTCTCCACCGTCAGGTATAAGGAGGGGAGGCAGAAAGAGGGGAAGGAGACACACGGCAAAGAGCTTCATCATCTAGAGAAAAACCAACTTTCTTTTCCAAATGAGACGTAGCCTGGGGCTGTATATTAAAATTGCATATCAAAGCAAAGAGAGAGGAAAAAATGGACGTGAGAGATTCTAACTAAATAAATTAGCATATCTAACTATCAAACCAGCTTCTTCTCCTCAGTGAGACAAGGACAGACATTAATAATAAATCAGAACGAGAGTGAATAAATAGAATGGGGGGCAAAAAAATTGTAAGTTGTGGATGGGCTTTATTTTATGATAGAAATAGCAACTATTGTGCTCATGCATACATTCTATTGTGCAATATTTATCTCTAAAACAATAACTTATATAACCTAATAAAATCAATATTACAACTCAGGAAAGAGACTATACTGCAAATCTATCAGTTTCTTTGAAATCACTACATGTAGGTGAATATTTCTGTTTCATTCTATAAACTATTGATAACTTCCATCCAAGTTTTCTAATTTCTAGTTTTCTAATAAAAACATTGCCACTGTGAGCATTTGCTCGCAGACAATGACAAAGTTGCAGTTTATAAAACTAAAAAAAAAAAAAAAAAAAGAAAAAAAAATTCCCAGTTCATGTTCATTTTTAACAACACAATACTACTGTTTGACTTGGGAGGAGTTGGAAGTAAATATTTGACGGAATAACCATGAGCTTTAATTACAGCATGTCTCATGATCGTCCAGTCAGTACCTCACTAGGGGGGAATTTAGCATTGGAATTCACTGGACACTGATATTTTACAAGGCTTTCATACATAAGAAAAGTCAGATTTAATAAACAAATATATATATATATATATATATATATATATATGTGTGTGTGTGTGTGTGTGGTGTGGGTGTGTGCGTGTGTGTGTGCGTGTGTGTGTGTGTGTAAAAGTGTAAAAAAAGTATGAATATATATATTCATACTTCAAAGTTAAGAGTTTGAAGTATGAATTACTGGCCAATTAGGATTCATTATAAATAACAAAGAAGGAGACCAGAAAAATTAGGTGATAGATGAAAGTGCAAAAAAGCAAGGAAGAGGAATTATATGTGAATACTTTCAAATGATCACAAGTAATAGGAAGAAAAGGGGAGGATGTAAGTCAGACGGATTTACTGTAATGAAATAAAGATGCTCAGTTTGTAGTTGTGCTCAGGTGTCAAAGGAGTCCAGGTTGTTTTATTAGTAACCTTTAGCTCATTTGCTTTGTTGGCTGTGTTATCTCTTATCTTTTTCTTCACAGGACTCCATAGAGTCTCTTTGGATATTTTCCTTCCACTCAACTTTCAGCTTAAGCCCAACGCTAACAAACACAACTCCCCTACCCTCCTTTTCTTTAACAATGACTCATTGTCATGGTCTACCTTCTTTGTGATTATGAAGACATCAGCTAACATTTCTTTTGTTTTAAAGGTTTTATTGGCTCTAGTGGCCTTTACTTGATAGTGAATTGACAGGAAAGTGGGTAATGAGAGACCGGGAAAGACATGTGGGAAAGATCACCGGCCCAGGAATCGAACCTGCGACAGCCGCATCGAGGACTATGGCCTCCATATGTGGGTTGTGCTTAACCCCTCCGCCGCCACATCACCACCATCAGATTTCTGTATTATTTTAATTTAATTTTGGCAATAATTTTAAGCATCAATGTAGAAAAATCAAACATTGGTTGTCAGGCACCAGACAATCCCAGTCGTACATAATTAAAGTGATGAAAAATCCCTCCACAACTCTGAAAGTCTGACTCTCTCATCTCAAGGTCGTAATGAAATGCAAATAATTATGAGTAACATAGCAGAATGTGCCATAATCCTACAACAGAGAGAGCCATCCACTCTTTGAGAGACAGACATAGCAACCACAGACATACATGAATTTAATATCCAATAGCTGGTGACTGAAACAGAGTCAACACTTATCATAAGTCATAAAAGAACCCACAGCGTAGTGGGAAATTTAACTGAACAAGATTGGAACATTAAATAATAGGACTGCATGTCACTGAACTAGTGGCTATAGACAGCCGAAAACAGCACTGAAAAAGCAAACACAACAAACACAGATGGTGAGTATTTTAAAAGCACAGGAAAAGAATACATCACAATGAACAAATATCTTAGACTGAAAGTGTAAAAAAAGAAACAGGGATGAGGGTGGTGAAGAGAATAAAGATAGGAGAGCAGAGCTGAGAGGAGAGAGTGACAGTAAACTCCTGAATTCAGACAGATAAAGAGAATTTGCTCCTATAGCCAGAGGATGTGTTCCTCTGAACTGAATCCTGATGTATTACCTTTTGGTCCGACACAGATTAGTGCACAGTGATTTAACAACAGAAAGAGGCTAACTATGGAAAAGGTCAGCATATTAACTTGGCTCATTTGTAACCATGGTAACAGCCCGTTTAAATGTTTGTTTTTGGCAGGTTTTATTAATGCTAGCCACTACAAGTAAAACAAAAACTTTATCTAATGTTTTAGATTTTTTTTTTTTATTGTCAGTAACATTACTTATTTTCAACTTTTGGAAAGAAGTGTACTTAACACACATTTAAATTGGAATTAAGAAGTTTGTATACTTAATAAGCGCATGGCTGATGTTATTTTGGGAGTTTTTAATAATTATTTAAAACATTTTCGCCATGTCAAATGTCCTGTTCAAATTACCAAAATATGGTTGATGGCTACAAAAAGTGTTTCTTTGTAAAGTAGTATTTTTTGCTACTTTTTTTTAGCAAAAAAAGTAGTGTGGGTGAACCCATAATCATCATGTAATGATTGGAGAAAATCTTTTTGTTTAATTTGATAGCAGGTGTGTGTGTGATATTATAATTCCACCTGGGAAGAGAATGTTTCCAATTCAACAATTGAAATGAACAAGACTTTCATGCCGTTGATGAGTTTGTAAACTTCTACCTGGTACAAGATGCTTATTTTTTCTCAAACCCCGGCCATTAGGTATTTATATCATATTCTTACATGAGTTAAAAAAGTATCCTGCATGTCCTAATATAAACTCTTTTGCAATATAAAAATTGTTTATCTTAATGTGAGTTAGCAACCCAATTGGTATGATTTACTGAGGTACAAAAAACACTTCTCAATTCACCTGAAGAGCTTCTCTTTCAGAACTACATTAGCTTTTTCAATTTACATTTTTATTCAGACAAATTATTGCAAAAGATTCCCAACATCTGAGCCCAAAGCAAAGAAATAGGTATTTTTGTTCTTCTCAGAGTCAGAAAGTTAGTCAGTTTTTAGAAATATCAACTTTTTTCTAACCTGTGAAAGAAAATCTGTATGCACATAGATAATTTGTCACTCTTATTTAACAGAAAGGGGAGCTAATGAAGGGGCAGACATTTTATCTTGACTCTCCCACTGCTTTTAAGAAGGAGGGGAAAAGGCCCTTTGAAGACATGAGAAAATATTCACAGCGATAACACAGATCTGCACTCCATCTATCAAGCACAAACAAAACAGATAAGGAAAAATTGTCCTTGCAGAAGATATGGTGATAATTAGTCCTCTAACACTTGCAAAGTCGTACACAAAGCATTTTGCTACTATTAAGGCTGAATAAAGAATTCATGCAATGTGAACTGCGTGCAGTGCAACGTGGATGAAATGCAGATCTAGAGGAGGCAATTAGAGTTTTAGGTGGATATGTAAATCTAGATGAAGTGCTGGTACTTATGGGAGCAGAGGGTGTTGCTGCTGGGATGAAAGGATTCTGCTGGAACAATCAATCTTGTTTGCAGTCAGCGGTGTGGGTTTAAAGAAAAAAATTGTACCTGATTTTCTGTTGTATATAGTGAGAGGTTTTGGTGGAAATTTTTTCTTAGATCTTAAAGGAATATGGACAAAATACAATATATACTGTATACAGTATTTATTTAGTGTCATTATTTTACTTACATGGTGCACTGGATTGATGCAACTTTCAAAATTAAGAAATTTTTCAAGATGTGGTATTGTTTTCCCATTGTTTAAAATACCTGAACCTCCTTTCTTTTTTAAGCGTAATACTAGTATGCACTGACTGTTTAAAATAAGCCAAGGAACTATAGCTTATAGGTATAAGTCATTCAAAAGAGTTACATGAAATATATTCATATTTTAGCCATGGCACTAGCACCCATCAACTACCAGCCATCAGAGGAGACACTATTCTGGGGTTGGAGTTACAAATCCCTTACACTTGGGAGCGGCTGTGTACGCGACATTTTTCCAGACGAGCTATGAATTCAACACTTTTGAATGACACACACCTTTGTATGAACTGTGATGCTGTGAGCTGCACGTTGTCCAAAAAACAACAAAACAAACCATCATTCTTCTACCACTTCCTGCCTTCTTCGTTGTTGTTTGTACCAGTAGTAACATCTAGCTTTTGATCAAGTGACTCATGTTATGCAAAATAAAGTGTTTCCATTGCAGTTTTGTAAAATGCATCTATTTCAATATGGTCAAAACGCCACCTCACCCTAGTGCAAAAAAATGTTTAGAAAAATGTGAAGTTTTTTTTGCTTAATGTTTCCATTAAGCAAATTTACTGTAATCATATTCTAAGAACATCCCCATCATATAGGTAGTCCTGGCATGTTTTCTTTCCACTGGTATTTTCACTAGAGGTGTGCCGATCGATCGGCCACCAATCAAAATCGCCGATCACGGTAACAAGAGACCATGATCGGCGATCACCGATCATATACTTTTTCACGGATCACCAAAACGATCAAATTTATCTCACTTCACTATCACCAGTAGTGATACGCTACTGGTAGCATATCACCAGTAGCGTATCACTACCCTCAACCTCCACCCAGCAGTGACTCTCACACCGAACGTCTGCTTAATGCTGCAGCATGTAACTTAAGCAAAAATAAATATTTTATAAAAAAAGATTTTAGATATGCATTAAAACTTTCGCAGTCCTAACATAAGACAGATAATCTCTGAAAAATCCTCGAATCAGAACCAGCATTAATCAGCTAGCCATGCTATCAGGAAGTTATGATTTAGTAACTTAAGATTGTTTATTTTAATGCAACCTGCATTTGACTTTGAATGAACGTCTCCTTTATTACTTGACATTACTTGATAAAGGCAAATTTATTTGACTAATAATTTATGGAACTGAGAGACTTACTGTTAAATATTATTTTACTGATTGCAGGTTTTCAGTTGTCCTTTTGACTGAATAGCTGCTGTATTGTGTCTGCAAGTATTTTGCATGTTTATGTCTAAATTAGGTGAATTTATTGCCAGATAATATTTTAATTTTGCCAAATCACTTAGTATCATTTCTACCTAAAGCGAAAAATTAACAGTCAATCCAGGTGATCGGCAAAGATCGGTGATCGACAGAGTTCGGCCTCATTGGTGATCGGTATCGGAATCGGCAGCAAAAAACCTGATCAGAGCATCCCTAATTTTCACGGTAGATGTTATCGTCTCGAAAGTCTGTAATACTGTAAGCCTGAACCCGTCTGCATGTTGTACATGAACTCTGGAGAGTTCAACAGTGTCCCAAGTGGAAAGCTTAAAATGTTCTGGTGGCAATTTTAATTAGACGTGTTCCTTTCAAAGACTGGAGTGGGTTCTTTAAGACTTCAACTAATATATTTTGCGAAAAAACAAGAATCACTATTTTTTTCAGAAATTCATGGTTTTTATGTTATTTCTACGTTCCTGCTCTGGCGACTTGTTCCTGGTTTTGCCATGTCACATTTATTGATCTATTTATTGATTCTAATTTTTCAGAGCTATGTCTAATAGCATGTACAGAAACTTACTGGGCAGAGTTTGCATTTAAAAATATTGATAAAATCCACCAACCTTTCAATATTACACCCACTGCCAAATAAATGTTACCACTGATTTGTGTTTACATACATTTCCCTCACATTACAGTGAGTGAACTTCAGATTTTTCAAACTAAAGCGTATGAAAAATCCATCAGAATTAGCAACAGAGATCATAGCTGTTCTTAACCTGATGGAGAACATTCTTCCTGCCACTCCTCGTCTGTAATAGGGCCACATAATTACCAGCGGCTCCCTCAGAGCCTTGCCCAGTTCATACGCCTAGGGCTCTCATTACCCACAATGCTGCTTGGGCTCTTAAATATCAAACACCTCTTTGTGCTCGAGGCACTGACCGCCCCTCAGCCTGCGGCAGCCCCTCCATGCTCGCACTGTGTGTGCTTGTGTGGGATTGCCTGCGTAAGCGTGAAAACGCACAAGTGTGGATCAGTGATTAAACTAATCTTGCTCATAACAGGAAACCTCACTTAGGTGTAGATTTGTGTTTTGCATCATCCTTGCTTCCTCTAAAATGATGGGCTGTGACTCACAAAATCATATAAGAAAATGTTAACAACGTATCTAAAAATGTTGTCTTCCTCTGCAAATTTTAAATGCAGAACAAATTTGCTTAAACTCTTGAGACGATTACAGAGGACAAAGACGACACAGTAAAGAGAAAATCACGGCATTGACTATTTCATTTTATAAGCCTTCCAGATTTAACCAAAATATTGCCCCAGGAGAGGAAAAGAAAATAATATAAGCATTTACTTGCATGGTCAATAACATTTCTTCTTTTAGCTGCATTTAAAAAAATGGTTATTCTGTTATGCACTAACACTTGCCTTTAGGCAAATATCTGAAAAATAATGGTGGAGGAAAGCTTCTATTCAAATAAAAAAAAATTCATGATTCATGATTTAGGTGGATACGAGTTTGGTTTTTAAGTCCGTTTTGGAATTCAAATTTGCATTCTGACCTCCCCAAAAACTCAGACTTTCTAGACAAACGGATTAGAGTCTGATTCAGGACTCTAATCCTAGGTTGGATTGAATACATCCTAAAATATGTTTACTGCTATCGCTTTAGCGCCCCCTCTCACTCGCTATGAGGTGAATATAGTTCATACTTGGTTTTTGCGCCACTGTTTTTATTGGTAGTAATCAGACAGGAAATGGTGAGAGAGGGAGAAGGGTGAACGACATAGATCAGGAATCAAACACCGGACAGATGTATCACTCTAAATCTACACCACTTGCCACTCAGATGTTGTTCCTTAGCAGTGAAATAAAAGCTGGTCAGAGTTAGCATACATTTGGTTTGAGGTAAATGCAGGAAACAAACATGCAACATGTTAGAGGCTGCACAGGACTTGAGACTGTGCAGCTTCTCAGCAGGACAATGAATGAATATGAAGATTAGAATACAAAAGAACAAAACAGAAATACCCTTTATTCTCCCACAGTTGGATAATTTAGGTAGCAGCATTTTTTTTAAATGTATATTTGAAAAAAAGTGATATACAAATTACCCAGGTTTTTAACTGTAAAGCAACAATGAAAGCTGGTTTCCTCTGTTTGGTTTTATGCAAATTCTAAAGAGCATTGCTTCAAATAAGTATATAGATAGTACTTTCTTCAGGCCAAATGAGTTTTGTACTTATTTCTGTTAAGTACATTCTAAAATTGAAAAAGAGTCAGTTGGCTTAATCCTACAAATTTTTTTGGTTCACGTTTAAAAAGTTTCAGTTTTTACCAGAACTAAAATAAATTCAAAATTTCCAACATTTTACAACAAAGAAACATTTCTTATATATTTACAAAACAAAACTAATTTTAATGGGTTTTGTGGTTCTAGACAATTCTTACTTTGGCTTTATTTTTATATTAAAGTTGCTGACCGCTGGTTTGGGTCAAAGCATATACATTAAAGCATGCAAATTCTTTTGCAAGGTGATGCATGTTCCAACCTATAAAAATGGAATTTATAATATCATTCTTCACAAAAATAGGGGGTTACAGCTTTGTGGTGATCAAAGATAAAAGTAATCCTCAGAGGGAGATTATGCGAAATGCTTTATGTTGAAATTCAGTGATTTATTTCTTTGTTTGGTCATTAAAATATATTGCTTTATTGATTAAAGTAATCATTATTTTTATAACTTACAAAGATCCCCAAACATAAAAAGCCTTCAATTGAGAAAAAAAACAAAAATCAGCCTGTTTGAAAGATGTTTAAACCTACAGGGTATTAATTTCTTTTCTTTTTCTGTGCTTTTATTTTTTATGCTTGTTTTCATCATTGCTTAATTTAAATTATACTTGTTTCTCATAATGTTTTCAGCTTTCCATTGAGGGTTTTATGCTTTTACCAAGCAATTTTCTAACTCTACATTTTGATTTACTTATTTTATCTTGTGATGCTCAAAGTACTTGTACTTATTTCCTGCAGTTTGCTGATGTCAAACAGATACATACACCTCTTAATGTCTCCCTAAATAACAAAGACTTCTAACATCAGAAAGTGGCTGCTATTGTAAGATGATTTCTTTGCAGGAAGATGCACATAGTAGGGATGTATATTCAATAAAATATGCTGATTGTTAAACCTTCATATCTTGAGCATAACTTGAAAATATATATGACAGCGTTTACCTGAACTGAATCAATTTGATTCTGGTTTTACAAAGTAAAAGCAAAGCACCTTGATGCATATTTAATAGTGATGATGCTCAATAATTTTCTTTTCACTTTTGTTATACTGACAAAAGATAAACTACAGTCAGCCTTAATGTTACAATCTATGGCTTATGTGTCTTATATCTTAAATGTACCTGGCTGTCAGAAATTAAAAAATACTTTCACATTAAAAAGTGTTAAAAAAAACATTTGCAATTTTTTTGTGAAACGTACATGTACACAAACATTATTATTACTATTAATGGGGATGATTCATTAAATTACAGAACTGTAAAAATGATTCTTATTTGATTGGCATCACAAAAGATAATTATCATCAGATAAGTATCTGATCACTTCACTACCAAGTTTGACCAAAACATAATTTGCAGCCCATGAACGCAGAAAAGATATCTATGGATTTGTCAGAGCTAATGTTCAACATCACGGCTTTGACTGACAGATCATTTTATCTGTAAATCCAAATCTAATCCAAACAAAAAAAGCTAAATTATGCTTAATTGATCTGTTTAGAATAACTACTGAGAATAATTTACAAAAAGTCTTTTTCCTATGAGAAGGGATAAAAATACTTAGCAGCTGACTTACCAATTGATCACCATAATTAGTTACAATGAAGAACTCTCTGGGACTGAGAAAGTAATAAAGAGACCCAGTAAAATAAGGCAAACTCTAAGGATTAATGTATAAAGGCTGTTTGCTCTCCGGTCCAAGTCAGCTGGCTTCTATATTTTAACCACAAATTACGCTTATTTATAAAAAATTTTTTTAACTTTTCAAACTATTGTGCTTTTTTTGCTTATGTAAAATACACTATTATTGTCATTATGGTCATTGTTGACACTCAACAGCTGCACAAACGATGCCTCTAACAAGTATTTGCAGTTCACGATACTGAAAAAGTAGCACAAAAACACCTCGAAGTCATGCAAAAGTCATTTTCCATGGCCTTTCTGAACTCCTCCCACGCTCATGTTTTTCCCTCAGAGACCACCCGAGCCGCAAACCACTAAGACTGCTGTTACCCATCAGATGCTTCCAGGGTCCCATAGGCCAAAAAGACCCACAAGAACTCCTTCTTCAGTCTGACAACATCAGTGTTGAATTCTTTTGTTAATAAACTCTTATATAATGGAAAGAAGATATCTGTGTTTATTCCGTACATGTGTAGAATCACGGTGATCAGATGATGCTAGTGCTGGACTTATGCTTTCATTTATTGCAATTATTTATAGTTATTCATAACCAAAACTAAACTCATATTGCTGCACATCATCAGTTGTGAATCATTTCCCTCCTTGGGTCATCAGAGGTGTTTTCAGTCTGTGTTTCAAGGCAAAGCAGCATTTAGTTCTTATGCTCATCAACTCTCAAAACAACTATCGGGAAAAAAAAAAATTATAAAATAAAAATACACAGAAACTATTGGGGTCACAGCCAAAAACATTACTGTTAAATGCCGTTAGACTGGTTTATCATTTCTAGCTTGTCTCTGTTTTTTCTTTGCTTAAAGTTTGATCTTTTTAGGACCGTTTTGTTCATATCTTAGGTGTTTGATTTTTCCATCTCTGTAACGCTGTTCTTCCTGTAAAGCTTTTTAAGATACTCTTTGTAGCAAATAAACTTACTTTGCTTTTCTACCTTAATCCTTAAATGATGTGTTAATTTTTGATTGATTTGTTTTTAATAAATATTTACCCTGGGAAGAAAAGTCTTTATAGTCCTTTTATTTAATTTAAGTCATCTCTTTCTTTCGATTCATTTTTGATAACTTCACAAAAAATTGGATATTACGCAATTTAAAGTAGCTGCTAGCTGGAAAATGGTAAAAACTTACCGTTATCCTCAACAGAGAAGTGAAAGACATCCAAAGTAGCATTTTCTTCGCCCCTCAGTACATAGCAGATGTTCAGGTCATCGATATCAGCTGCAAAAGAAAGTTACGTTTATTTCTTAAAAACTCCTTTATCTTGAAGAGCACATGTGACAGTGAAATATCTTTAAAAGTAAGATCAGATGAACTTTGCGATCATACATGACAAAAGCTGAGATAATAAATTATAAAGGAAAAACATTTGACAAGAACATAAAAGAATGCAAATGAGGGTCTGTAAATGGTTTCATGGTCGAATCAATGTGAGGTGAGGCATGATGAATTTTAAAACTGTCTGATAGCTAAGGTCTAAATTACACAACTAGGAGGTTTGTCCTTGACAGGAAATGAAAAAAAAAAACATTTTTAAGAAAGAATTTGCATTTTGTGATTAAAAAAACATTCATGTGATGTTTCATGCTGACTGCAGAAATAGCCTCAAACAAGGTTTTGAAGTTGTATCGCAGCTTTTTGGCTTGTTCAAACACTTCCTCCGTTCAAATAACTGTTCAGAGACGCAAGCTGTCCCGCTTTAGTATCGGCTATACTAGCAGCAGGTCTCTAGTATCACACTGATTCAATTACTTATCAGTGCTCAGCATGAACAATTTCCAACCAGAGGAATCATTTTTGAAAGTCACGCATCCGTAATCTGGAGCGATAAGGGCTGCAAACCTGATATCCAAAGCGGCTCCAGCTAAACCAAAGCCAAGAAAAAAGGGTTTAAATTCAAGAGCCTTAAACCTGTCCATGTCAACAAAAAAAAATCAGGGGATGGTGGATCTTTTAATGACAGACAAGGTAAGAATGTTAAAAATAGGATTGCACAGGGCACCACACATCTGTTTTCTGAACTTTGCTGAATTACAGGGCTGTTCTAGCACCTCCCTCCTCACCATTCCCTACAAAACATCTATTATAGCACAGAGAAATCATCAATGCTGCTAAAGAGCCTTCTCCCAGCAAAGCATCTTCTTAAATAATAGATGTCAGAGGAAGAAGGTTCATAACATAAAAGCCTTGACTTAAAACCCTTGACTTTTGACTGGGATGTTTACCACTTATACTGTCTCTTGCCTGCTTTTTCTTTTCCATTGTTTTTATTATTTTATGTATACAGTATTTGCATCTTACAAATCTATTTTGATTTTACTTTTTTGTTAGACTTTAAGGCTTCAGATAATCAAACAAATTAACAAAGAGCTATCCTAAACAACCTGGCTTTCATCGAAAATATAATGACCCTCTTGATTAACCACAGTTTTTTGTTCGGTTTGGCTAGCCACACCCAGGCAGACAGATGATAGAACCAAAAAAAATCACTTAAATAGATCATGACCGACCACAAAAAGTAGGCACGTTCAAAGCAACATGCCCCAGTCTAAAGCAATTTAACAACAGATGACAAGACAAAATCACTGACAGACATCGTTCTGAAAACCGGTTACAAAGCCATTTCTAAGGATTAAGGATTATGTGGCAAGTTAATGATCCAAAGTCTTGAGGCTGAATTAAAACAATTCTGTAAAGAACACTATGCCAACGTTTCACCACAGTGACGTAAAAGCTCACTGCCAGTTTTTACAGATGCTTGATGTCGGTTTGTAATCAGTGGCTTAGTTGTTAGTTTTAGGAGCAATTACTTTTTCAAATAGGACCAAGCTGATTTGGATTGTTCTTCCCCCTTAATAAATGGAATCCTCATTTGAAATTTGCATATTGTATTCATTCATTTGTCTGAAGTAACAATTTCCTTGAAGATTTGAAACATTACAGTGTGACAGAAAAAGCAAGAAGTCAAAGAAATATGTATGGCAAAAAATACTTTTAACACAACTGTAAGTGATTATTCTGAAAGATTTGGCCTGCAAGAAGAGAATCTTCCTTGCAGGACAGGCCTGAACCTAAGGACCTTACAAATCTAAAGTTAACAGTGTTCACACTGAGGGCATGCTCTTCATTCATTATTTAAAAAGATTGTCTCTTGGGAAGTGCCCTGGAAAAAGGACGAGTAAATAAAGAGCAAAGGATTGTCTCTTTCACCTGACTGCTTCTTTTGATGAGCCTGTTTGGTCTCTCTGACTCAATCTCTCACGACCCTTCCCTCATTCTTTATTTCTCTCATGTCACTTACATCCCCTCACCCCGCTTCCCTAGCTGCCTCCGCTGCACTCTTCTTCCCCTCTTCAATGCTGTGCTGCTTCTTTTTCTTTTTTCACTCTTGTCTTATCTGTGCCCTTTTTTGTTTGGAAGGCTACAGCCGCACACTGTTTGTAAGAAGTGTCCATCTCTTCCAGGTTTAAATAGCTCTTTCTCGCTCTGTGTTCTCAGCTCATATCTTTGTTTACAGCAAACAGGTGAATTTTTGTACATGTTGGCTCAATTGCCATGCCATGATGATTGCATTGCTTCAAACAGCAATCAGTGGCATTGTTGTCTCTGTGCATGAGTCAATACTTATCTGCAGAGTTCCTTGGCAATGTCAGAACATTTCCAGGAATTAATACAAAACTTTACTCTGGATTCATAGCAAATATTTTTACAGTCAGTCTTCAGACAGGAAGGGAGGAAAGAAAGCAGGAAGGAAGTTTAGAAATAAATAAAATTAAAATCCAATATTTTTCCACACACCTGTTTCTTCTTCCCTATTTATCCAAACATGGAAAATGCAAAAATCATATTCTTCACTTTAACATCATTCTGAAGTCTGTGTAAAAAGTCAAACACTAACCAATGTGGTGGTGGTCAATATATTCTCTATAATTTTATAAGACACAAGCATTTCAATACTTCAAACTGACTGGACCCAGTGAAACTGCCCGAATTTACTGCATCTCAAATACCACCGTGTCACTTTGAGCTCTGCACTGACCTTTTCACACCATTCTCTACCTCTGTCCTGCTTCATTTAACAGACCTCCAAAGAGAACATCAGATGTGAACATCACCCCGGGAGACGCAGAAAAAAAAATTAATTATTCATCTTTTACGTCTACAAAAACATCAGCCTGTAACTTTGGTCTGCTAATTATGATTTGATGAGCAAGGCACATCTAAATCATACCCATAAATTAACTATTGAAATTCCCAAGCTGGCACTTGTCACACGTACGAATAATTATAACCCCATAAATTAAAATTAAAATCAGAGTGTGAAAAATTAATCAAAACTTACTGATTTACAGGGATTTTGAATGTCACACTTTTTTCTTTAATAGCAAATCACAAGTTAGGAGGTTATAATTATTTGATCACAAAAACATGATGGAAAGCAACTTCTCTGAGCAAAGAAATATGACAATTATGCTCACAAGGCACAGTTTTTAAACATTTTGTTTACAAATGATGTATGACAAATTACTAGCAGTAACAATTAGACATCTATCTACCTACTGCTTGCCACAGCCAGTTAGCTGGCAGAAAACAAACTAAAATAACTTTGTCTCAATTACAGAAAAGACAAATTTGATTATTTTTGAAAATCTCTAAAAAACATGGACAGCCATGGAGTTATATCTCAAATAACTAACCAGTCAATGTCACCTTCACAAACACCCAGCGTTACTATATAGAGAGTAGAGGAACAAAAATTAATCATATTTTGCACATTAAGAACTTAATATGCAGTGTTTTCTCAAAACTGTTGCTATCAAAAGAAAGACAGTAAATAAAAGATATTTGGTTTTCTGTTCTAATTGAAAGAAATGAGTTCACTTAATACATTGCGGTAGTGTGAAACTTGGTATTTTTCCTTAAACCTTTCATGCTGTGAAAATGTCATGCCAGCCTACTGCTAGTAACAATATTAATATATCTATAATGGCAATAAACATTCAGACAGTTTTGTTAGGGGTCTTCAACCTGTTGTTAATAAGCCACATGACTCTTTAATCACCAGTTCCGTTCAGTTTTCAATGATATCCCAAAAATTTCAGTTTTGAGAAATTGGTTTGAAACAGGCAGCCACAATGACTTCTTATAACTTCGGTCAAAAATAGTGTAGAAATGTACAATGTTTAAAACTTAAAACTTAAAGGTATTTATATTTGTAGGCTTTCTGTATGTTTTCATTCAACATCTGTATAATATTCAGCAAAAGAATATCAATAATTTTTCAAGGAATCAGTTTTTCATCCTTTGTCATTAAATTACAAACTAAATGTGTTATTCCTCAGAAACTTAAGAAAAGTTTCTAAGGAAACTATCAAAAAGTCAAATACATTTGGGTACAGACATTTGGGTCAGCAGGGGTGCTGGTGCATATCTCCAGCTGATGTTCCGGGCGAGAGGCGGGGTACACCCCGGCCAGGTCGCCAGTCTGTCGCAGGGTAAATTTGTATAAATTTAAATAAATCTTTGTGCAACACTAACTTCATCAAATAAATTTCTATCATACAGTTATTGATAACTGGCACTGAGAGACTGCTTCTGTACTTTCTGTTAAAATAACGAGAAGAGTAACTTGTTATTATACTATTAAGAGTTATTGTCAGAGCTTACCTTGACTAAAGGCATCAATGGAGTTGTTTCCATGTCCCAGGTTGACGATGTAGCCGTGTTTGGGCTGGGTAGTGATGTGGAACACCACCGAGGCTGGGATGCTGTCCCTGTCCTCCACTTTTAACACATTAGGGCTGATGGGGCACCCCAAATGACCTGTGGTCAAAATCTTCAAAGTGACTGCTCCTTTGTTTACCACAATCTGAGGGACGCCATTGTCTATTGCCATAATTGTAATCTTCATAGTCTGAGGACGTCTTGTCTCAAAAATTGTGTTGGGGAAAACATAGAAATCTGTGTGTGTGCCATCAGTGACAGTGAAAGAGAATGAGTCTTCTAGTGTTTCAGTTCCATCGTGTTTGTAGCTGATGAGGTTTTCGTTGAGGTCTTGTTGTGTAAAGCTGGCAACAGGTGTGGACTGGTTGTATAGCACCTTGCCATGAACAGGCAACTGAGTTATTGTAAATTTAATAAATTCCTCAGCAGTGTCCTGATCTTCAGCAGTTAACTCGAAGGGTGTGATTAATTTCAGTTGACCTTCAGTGACAATTAGACCATTTATAGTCACAACGGGTTTCTTGTTATCTACATCCACAATAGATATTCTAAATGTTCTGAAAATGGGATTGTACCCATCTGTGACTTCAAACTCAAAACTGTCCATTTTTACCTCATCATCTGATGTGTGAATGTAAAAGATCTTACTGCCTGCTAACTGAAGTTGGGTAAAAGATCCAATGGGTATCCCAGGAGTGTCTGTGCACTCAAGGTGCCCCCTGACTGGGGCCCTTGTGACAGTAAAAACTAATTTCTCGTCAGGACTGTTGAGATCAGAGGTGCTTAGAAGATCTGTGGACAAAGTCACCCTGCCACCTTCTCTTAGAGACACACCTTTACTGATCACATCTGGGAATACGATGTCAATGCTGCCCACAGTGATATAGAAGTAACGATCTATGAGTGAATTTATTCCATCAGTCACATCAAATTTGATTAAGTCTCTGAAGCCATCTTGTCCATTGTGTGTGTATAATAAGAGTCCTACATCAATTTCAGATTGTGTGAAATTCATGCCAAGTGTGATGTTCTCAAGAAACCCGGATGGTGTTTTTCTCTGCAGGAGACCCTGGCCAGGCCCAAATCGGATTATATATGTTAGCGTGCTGTCTTCAGAATCTAAATCTGTTGCTTTGAGAACTTTATTATTAATCTCCTTCGTCTCTCCAACTTCCACTTCCAGGCCATCATTTATAGCCATCCTGGGGGTCTCATCATCAACAGGGATGATCATAATAACGGCTGTTTTCTGCACAGAATACTTTCCATCTGTCACAATGATATCAAAGCTGTCCTCTGTTGTCTCTGAGTCATCGTGCTCATAAATAATACTCGACGCCTCTCTTATCTCTTCTAAGGTGAAGTTAGACACCAAAACAGAGCCCGTGGATAGCTGATTTAAAATGGCACCATGTTTGGGAGGTTTGGAGATGATGAACATCAGCTCCTCAGGTGGAAAATCAGCATCTGCTCCATTCAGAATCAGAGGGTCAATGATAATGTTCATCCCCTCCATCACAACTATCTCCCTCAAATAAATCTCTGGCTTTTCATCATTTGTTGGGATGATTATGATTGGAAAGAAATGGTTCTCTGAGAAATTTATACCATCAGAGCACCTAAATGTGAATCGATCCTCCACTGGCTCTACCCCCTTGTGAATGCTCTGCACATAGAAGATATTTCCCTCCCTTATGTCTCTTAGAGTAAATGCACTGATAGCTGTTCCTGACCTTGACTTCTCTGAGCCTGGAGCAGGGGATATATTTTCTACATAGCCTGCAATGGGCTGCACAATGACAGTACAAAGGATGTCATCTGTTGGAGTGTCATTATCATCAGCGTTCAAGTGCTGAGAGCCAATACCATATTTCTCTCCTTCAATAACACTGAACTGGAGCCCAACTCCAATCTCAGGGGCCTGATTGTCAACAGGCAGGACAGTTACTTGTATATGGACTCCACTGACTATATTGCCCCCTACTGTCCAATCATCAGACTTGTCTGTGAGGGTCAAATTAAATCCATCTTGCTGAGAGAAGAGACCTATCTCACCACCAGTGTGTGCATACACAACTTCCCCATTAATTATGTCAGCTTGTGTAAACCTTGCAGCAGGCACTCCTTTAACTAATATTTCCCCAAAGACTGGGGGATCTTCCACAATAAACATCAGCTGGAAATCATCAGTATTATCATCATGGCCTTGAATCACATTTGCTGTGATTTCTGCTACACCATTTTCCAGCACGTCCATACGAGACCCGATTGTTCCTGAAGGGAGGCTGATAGAGGGAGTTTCATCATCAATGGGCTTTACAATAACTTTAACTGTCACAGTCACAACATGTACTCCATCACTGATATCAACCTGAAAATCATCGCTCACTGTCTCCTCCCCATTGTGAATATATGATATTTCCCCCTCTGAGATATCATCAAGTTTGAAAATCTTGTTTTTCTCCAGGTCAGTGAATGCAGCCTTAATCTGGCCATGTTTAGGTGGTCGACTCAGAGCAAAAGTTATCTTTTCGCTTTCTGTATCAAGGTCTTGGGCATCCAGCTCTGCAGCTGTTATAACGTGCATTCCGCCTTCAAACACAGTAAAACCAGTGTTTGTGATTTGCGGTGGGTTGTTATTGACTGGCTGCAGAAAGATTGTGAACACCCCCTCTACACTGTTCCCTGCGGTGTCTTCGACGGTGTAACGGAACTGTACTATGTGGGGCGTGATTCCCAGTTCCACGTTTGGGGGCGCATAGGATATCTTATGATGGTTTATTTGAGCTTGTGTAAACTCTGTCACTTCAGAGTCAGGATGATCTCTCAACACTAATGATCCAAATACAACGGGGTTATTTTCATCTGTATCAGTTGGAGCCTGAATGAGTGTATATTTGAGGTCACGATCCTCTGAGTCCATATCAGTGTAACGGAGGACATCTTTAGTGAATTGAGTGAGTTCATACTCCTCAACAGTCATCTGCAGGGTAGTGCCGGGGTACAGCTCAGGAGACACGTCATCAATCGGTAAAACGCGAATTACAAATATACTATCTCCAGATAAATTAGGTGGGTCATTGTCATCCTGAACAGTGAACATAAACTGATCCATGATTGTTTCTCTGCTGTGGGGACCTGTGTGTCTGTAAAATAACTTTCCATCTGTGATGTCTTTCTGAAGCCATTCTGTCACCTCCTTCTCATACATTTCATCCTCAGCATTAAATTTCCAAGAGGAGGGGTCCTCCGGGGCATCTGACTGTCGCAGGAGAACAGTGCCAATTGTGGAAAAAGGGGGAATAATGGTAAATTTAATTGTTGAGTCTTCAGAGTCAATATCAGCGGCACTGAGCATGAGAGGCGATATGGGAATCGTTTGGTGTTTGAAAAGCACTAGACCCATGTTTGCATTGATGATTGGCGACTCATCATCAGTGGGGACAATAGTGATGGGAAAGAGAAATTCAACTTCATTTTTCCCATCTGTCATCTTGAAGACAATATTGTCACTGTATGTGTCGCTGCCATCATGCTGATAGATAACAGCCCCTGTTGTGAGGTCAGCAGGTGTGAAAAATTCTCTCTGAGAGCCCAGCACCATGAGCCCCCCGTGCCGTAAGCCGTCCACCACTGTGATTGTAACAGAGTCCAGGTTGTCCTCGTCGCTGATCTCCAAGTTGTGTGTGCTGATGAGAGGCCGTGACTGGCCCTCATACAGCAGCTGACCCGTGTTACGCGTCACAACAGGGGCCAGAGTGTTCATTGGTTTCACAACAATCATAAAAGCAAATGGGTCAGAGACAGCCCCCTCGGTGTCTATCACCTCAAACTCCAGCTGAAAAATCCTTTCCGTGTCCGAGTCCAGAGAAGGTGGAACATAAGCTATTTTCAAATCCTGCAGGTCTTTCTGGTAGAAGGAGGTGATTGGAAGGTTTCTGTCATCTGTGCTGACTATGTAACCCTCTTCATAAGATAAGGGAGAACTGATGTTAAAAATAAGCTCTTCTGGGTTTGACTCTGTATCCTCAGCAGCCAGCATGTCAGGGGTGAGGGCTGTCATCACAAACTGGCTCACCTCCATCATCATCATGGTTACAAAGCTGGGTTTTGGGGGAGTGTTATCCTCTCCATCTCTGATGCGAACCATAAGATGAAAATACTCCTGCTTCACCAGGTTCCCTTCTTTATCGTGGAGTTCTACAACCATAGGAACATAATCCCTGTTTGGAGATTTGCGATTAAACGTGTGCTCGTAGCGTATTTCCGCTTGTATGAATTCATCACAGTCCATCACTGTAGAAAGTTTACCTCCGTCAATGAGTTTTCCATATCTGGGCAGTGTGCTGGCGCCGGATAAGGATGCCACTTCGCATTTATAATTCACTCTATCATAAGTAAACTCTAATATCTTCATATCGATAGGATTACTAATCCCTTTAAGACGATCAACAGTGAGTGGCACGTTTTTGGTGAGTAACTCCAGCTGCGTAAAAACTACTTCCACCTCCATCATGAACGGAATAATAACAGTTTCGGTTTGAGCATCATACCTGAGCTGCAGCCGCACTCTGTCCCTGGCCGGACTCCTGGAGCCGTAGTGAGAATATGTCACGTCGCTCGGACCAAAATCACATGGAAACTTTTTGGGAAAGAGGTGCCCAGGTCTCTGTGTGACCGGGTCGTTGTCCAGCACGGTGATGCTGCACCGGTCTCCCGGCTGCGTCTGAACCACCAGGTCGTTGACGGGGTCGATGAAGACCGATCTTCCGAAAGGCACACGTATTCCGTTGTTGGCCACCAGGATTGCGTCCTCCGACAGCTCGGACCGGAGCGCGTAAAATAACCCGGAGCTGTTGGGCTGCGCTAAAACAAAACCTGTTACTGAAAAGCACAGGAGAAGTCCGCGGAGCAGCATTTTCGCGTCCGAAAACAGTGACGCTGTCGATGTGCAGCCGTGCAGTGCCCACCCAGGCTGTTTCACTCGAAAAGAATCAAATCCCAAGAAATGATGGGAGTCAGATGGATGTGACTCCCGCACATCTATCCGTCCGAAGCATCCACATACTCACCCTGCACAGAGCACAAGAGTTTTAACTTACTGCTCCAGAGAAGCACTGGCTGAGCTGCTCCCGCCCATCGCCGCACATATTGGAGGATATCTGAAGGCTTGTGGGCTCACCAGCATCGCCAATGGGCACTACACTTGACAGTCACCAAAAGAGGCTGGATTAGGAAGATGAGCTGAATTACTTCCAATGGATATAATTGACTTGGCACAACACCCATTATCGGCTTTCTCCAGGTACAAGCACTTTGCGAAGTGATGAGATAAAATATACATATCACAATGAAGGTGTTTTCAGTTGTATTTTGCAAAACACAGACACCTTAAGTACAATGATCAATTAGACTTTTACTTTAATCAATGGTGTATGTCCCCTTTTATCAAAATGGATTGAATTATACACTATAAAAACAGTTTTAACAAATTTATTAAGTTAACATGCTCAATGTATGTGCTAAAATGTTTTATTCTTAACTCCGACGTTGTGAGTGAGCTCTTTTTTGTCTTTCTTTTTTTCCTCTCCTTATTTCTCTTTCTTGTTCTTTCTGTCTTTCTTTTTTTCTCCCTTTATATGGAAACAACTGGTTGTGCTCTAATAAACCAAGTGTTCTAGGTTTGGCCAGGTTTCTTTACTTTTTATCATGTCACAGTCTGCGGTGAAACAAAAAGTCAAATTTTGACCAGTGTTCTGTTTGCAACATAAATTCACCCACCACCAGGGAAAATAGGTATCAAGCTGAATATGAGGACAGCTGATATGAGAGATAATATTGTGCTTGAGCTATAAACCTTGGACCAAAACCATTTAGCAAGGCTATGATAATCAGTAAATGTATTTTACTTGAAGGGGTGGTGTTATTTTCCAGCCACATTGAGCCATTTTATAGCAAAATCAAGTAATTATTTTACCTTCAGTTGTTAAAAAAATGTTGTGTATATTATCCCCTTCCTTTAACTGTCACCCCAAAACATGTAAATCAACGGCTCTATGAAGACACCCATATTCTAATAGTTAAGGGATGCGTTAATAAACTTGGCTTACTTGTGGAAACGAATGTCCTGAGATGATTAAAGTCACATGTGTCAAACTCAAGGACCACTGGCCAAAACTGGCTCGTCATAACTATTTCTGAGGGCACAGCTGGTAGAATTAGTCAGTCTATATTTGAATAATCAAATAGAAGAGCAGCTAGAAAAACAGCAGCTGCACAATTAATCAACATTCCATAAACAACAGAAAAATAGCATGTTTTAAACTTTCACAAACTTTATAGCATATAAGCTCAGACTGATCAATGCCAAATATTTGTAATTAGAAAGAATATAATTTTACACCTGCATTATTGTCATCAGTGCACATAAACAATTTTTGGGGATACAGAGGATTCCCTCTTTCACAACAGATACATCTACTTGGTCTTCTTTGTCTAGAAAATTGTGACCAACAAGAACCTCACCCCACTCTTTCATGAAGTCAGAGTTTGTCTTCCATGTCAAAGCGAATTAATAAGCAATAGTTTGTGAATAGTTTTCATTGTTCTTCATACAACACATATAAACTATGGAGAGCCATTTCAGTCAAAATTAAATAAATAAACATATAGTGAAAATAAATAAATAAATAAATAAATGAGTAAAATAAATGAATAAATTAGTAAAAAAATAAGTGAATGGGTAAACTAAATAAATAAATAAGTAATTGGCACCTTTATTCCCACTTATATTCATTTACACATTTATTTATTCACATATTTATTTCTGCCTGACCTTTTTTCATTTCCATTTATCCATTTTCATTTATCTGTTTCCAATTTTTCATTTTTATTTATCTGTTTTTCATTTTCCCATTTTCACTTATCTATTTTTCATTTATCCCTTTTTCATTTATCTATTTTTCATTTATCCTTTTTCATGTATTCTTTTGCAGTTTTCCCTTTTTATTTATTCTTTTTCAATTTTCCATTTTCCTTAATTCTTTTTCAATTTTCCTTTTTTCTTTTATTGGTTTTTCCCAAAAACTGGGAAAAAAGGAAAACAAATAAATGCTAATGAGGGGGGGGGGCAGCGTCATCAGGCTACAATTTCTCCAATTGGTTAGTTAGCATCACACCATACTTTACTTCAAGCAACTTCATTAGAAAATAGTGTTATGACTCATGACTTTATTGGTTGTGTGTCCGCTCAGACAAAACGTGTTTCGGTGGGCAGCTCTCTTCGCCGTCGGGGTTTTCATAATTTGGACGAAGCGGCCGCTGAAGTTGGCTTACGATTGAAGATTTGGGACGCCTCCATAGCTATCAGCTGTGATCCAACTATAAGGTGCAGACTTTCCTGTACATTGTAAGGGAACTGCAATATCCAGAGGCACCTCTATGGAGCATCAAAGAATGAGTTGTTTTTGTTGAGCTGAGAGAATGAGAGTGGCAATTGGAGGCCATCTTTCAGACATCCACTGCTGCTGTCCGTCCAGGAGTCCTCCGGTTGCCCAGACGTTGCACGGTAAGCTAACGCTGATGTTTGTTTCCCAACTACAGTCACATTTAATCAATAGGGGTGCTCAATTACGATCGCGGAAGGTTTTGAGTTGATCTCGGCAATAGGTGACAAACTGAACGCCACCAGGATGCTGAGACCAGCACATCCTCTGATCACTAAGATCCAAGACATTTTACTAAGAAAAACTTTACAACTGTGAGAGAGTGGCAAGCCAAATCTTCATCCAATGACAAGAAGATGGATGATTCAATAATTTAAGGGCTTGCTCACTATTCTCTGTCCACTACATATTTGCCAGTATCTTGCAAATGTATGTATTTATGCATGTATGTTATTTGTATAGTTATGTTTATATGTGTGTGTGGATGCTTGATTGCATGTGTGCATATGTTTATTGATAGTATATTCATCAGTTTTTTATCATGTCTGTCATATTTTTATGACAAAATTTCCAACATGAAAATTTGAAAATATCCAAACTCACAAGAAAGACAGCCTTAATGTTAGATGTAACCCTTAGCAGTGTTTGTAGCCACAGTCAATTTTTCATTCTCCTTCTCTACATTTCAAATGCTTGGTGATTAGAGTGCTTCCAGAGGCATGTTACTTTGAAACACAAAGACCAGCCTTATTTTTTTCCAGCTATTTATGCCTGAAATTTACAAACACATTCTTCTTGTGATTTTACAAGAGAAAAAATATCTATGCATTTATGACATTGATGCAAATCCATAAGGTAGATTGCACTGAATATCAAAACCTGAGGACAGTCACAAGATAAGTTAGACAAAATTAGAGACCCTTGAACATTTTCATCTGCAAATTTGTGTTGCAATAATTGCTCACAGCTTTATTATTTTTCAAAGAAAACTAAGATTAAGTAATACACAGAATTTTCATTGATGAGCACCTGTTTGTGTAATTCCCATCATTCTGATCCTCTGGTCAGACAGACGCTTCTTCTGTTGCCATGTGACCAATTAGCACTCAAACTCTAGTTAATCCCTGCAGCTCTCTATCACCCAACAGGTACAATAGAAGTTTTGGAAAGCTCAGCCGCATATTTATGGCACATTCTCACAGCGCAGGATATAGGGTTCCCTCTGCGCAGCAGCTGCTATGCTGTGATAAGGCCCCACGTGGAGACTTTGAGGTTTGAGACTACACGGTTCAGGGAAAAATTCAAAACTGCCAACTAATGACACTGTAAGGGTCAGGTGTACAAAAAATTGGTTGCATTTGCATGAAACCTTGGTATGTATGCATGGGTTACTATAAAATTTTCTATGGGCTCTAGCATTTAAAATAGAATTTTTTTGTGATAATTTGAAGAGCAGAGCCACAGAAACACACCAAAAATATTTTCACTTAATTGGATTTTATGTTCTGGTTACTATGGTCAACTTAAAGGAGGATTGTAAACTGTTGAATGAATCAAGACAGTTTACTGCATCACATGGTAAGTAAATATTATGACTATGTCTTTCAAATATGCATAACAGTTACAATAAAAAAAAATAGAGAACACAGATGTGAGCCACAAAATTTTAACACAACACACAGATCGCAGCTCATAGACCTTGAATAAACACTCAATATAACTTCTGTTGTAGTGATTCAAAATGAAACCTATCAGTTACGTACACAAGAACATATTTACAGTGACTTTCAAAGTATTCATGTTCCTTGTTTTTACATTCAGTAAATCTGAGTGGGGCAAAGAAAGCAACTGATGAAAGAAAATCCTAAAAAAGTCCTGTTTCCAGTTTGACACAAACCATATAGGAGACACAGCACACATCTTTCAGGTGGTGCTCTGGTCAGATGAGAGCACAATAAAACTTTTTCTGTATACACATAGCGTGGTGGAAAACTATGATGAAACATGGTGTTGGCAGCATCATGATGTGGAATTACTTTTCTTTAACTGTTCAGCAGGAGTTAACAGGAATTTTGATCGGGGCTGTAAAAGGGCCAATCCTGGAACACAACCTTTTACAGGCTGCAAACAACTAAAGAAATTCACAGCCAAATCTTCAAATTGGATGACTTAGTTGAAATTATATTCAGGTGTTAAAAATGGTCTGTAGAGACTTCAGATCTAAATTCAAATGAGTATCTGTGACTGGAAAAATTCTGTCTATAAACCCTTCTCTATCCAATCTGACTGAGAAAGTAAAACGAGTACAGTTAAGCTAATAAAGCTAATAAATACATACTGCATAACTGCAATCGCAGCAATGTTTGCCACAATTTCCAGGTTGCTACTTATAAAATAAGTTGAAAGTCATGTCTCATTTTCTTCCTTCTTCACAAACGGTATTTTATATGATAAATGTTTGCCAAAGGCAAGAAAATACTTTGGCATTTTTGTACTTCAGTAGGAAAATTAAAATGCTGTAAAGTAACGTCAAGGAAACAAAAACATTTCCTGACATTTTATCTTAAAAGCCCCACTTTGAGACATTTTATTTAAACCTCTGTGGCACAATGAAGCTAAAATCCATCCCTACATCACCAGGTACTTAAACTAATATAACATAATCATTTGATTTAGACTCTAAAATCTACTGAAAGTGTCAAATTAAACACATAAAAGCAAAAATAGCACAAAGCATGGCAGCATTTTATTAGACCTGAATTACTGTGTGGAGATATGGAGTAACACAAAAGCACAGCATATGTACATTAGGAAAGGGCAATAATAATTCTCATAAAGTAGAATACTCTGAGCATACATATCCAATATTTTTCCAAGTAAAATGTGCTGAAATAGTTTGATCTAGTCAAATCCAGAAATGTTCAAATGACGTACTTGGCAAAAAAATAACATAAAATAAAACCATCTGATTCCAGTAACTGTATAAAGAAAAATAATATTCACGTTTTAGAGAAACACTAAGGAATATGTGCACAGGAAGCTATCAAGTGAGTTTCTGCAACTGTAAGAAGAATTCAAAAAAATTGTATCAATAAAAGTCAGCTTGAAAAGTAATACATTATAAAACACTGTATAAATAATACACAGACTTAGGTATTAGGAGGAGATTTGGGTCGCGTGTTACTGGGTGCTATGCTGGCTGTGCTGTGGATTAAATATGATGAACTGCGTATACCACATATTTTATACATAAATATAGGGAATAGGAAAGACCTCATAGTCTACAGACATATACAGTAACTTGTCTCCATTTTGTAGAGATCAGGTATGATTTTGACCCATTCTTCCTCACAAACTGTCTTCAAACCTTGAATGTTCTGGAGGGCCTTTTTATGACCTCTGATCTTCACTTCTTCCAGAGGTATGTAATTGGATTTAAGCGCTTTTATTTTGGAGTCATTGTTTTACTGAAAAACTTTGTCAATTTATCTTGAGATTCTCATTATGAATGTCCTGACATAATTTATCTTTCCTTTAATTCTATGAACACTGCCATAGTAAAAAAAGAAAGAAAACACAGTTTGCAAACTTCACTGTTTTTGTTTAGAGGTGAATGGCAGAGCAATTTCTCTTTCAAGAAATGTCTGTTTGGCTGTGGAATGACATCCAAAGAGCTCCATGTTGCTTCCATCTGACTGAACTATCTTCTCACAGTATTGTATTAGCTTGTTCAAATGTTTGGCATCTTTACCAAACATTTGAACAAGTGTTTTCTTCAGTCTTGTGAAGTGAGTGTCCATACAGGCTGTGATTGTTCAGCATACTACTTATTTTATTAGAAGCCACTGCAACTGTTAATCACATGATTCACAGAAATCTTAGTGAAGAACCACTAAGTTTCTAAAGTGAAGAACCTCAGTGAAGAAGGATGCGTTAATGAACCTTTCCTTCCCCATCTTCTCATGCATTTGCCATGTCACATCTGTTCCTTTGTTCATTTGAATCATTGATTTCCCAGTCCAGCAGTTGTTTTCAACATCTTCGCTCCCTTTTTGTCAGTCTTTGCTAGATTCACCTGCTCTGCAATTGTTCCTTGTTTCTCCATATTACTGTCTGGAAGTTTATTCCTTATTTCAAATTATTATTATCATTATTAATTAGACACTGTTTTTATGATCGTCCCTACCGCTTGTATGTGTTTTGGCCCTTTAAGACCTTAAACCATTACACACAACTATGATGCTTTATGATTTCATGATGTGTTTAATTTTGTGCTTGTTTTTATTTGAAATTTGTTTAAAATAATGAATCTTTGCCGGTTTAGTTTTATATTTTGTTGTGTTTTTACTTATCTCTGCTCTTGTAATGTTTTCTAAAAACAGCCGCCACACTTGTTCTTTCAGCACTCCACGTCATTCCTCTCAAACTTCTCTGTCTTTGTTGTCTCACAGAACTTGTCTTCTTTGGAAGAAAACACATGAAAGCAGCAACTTGACTTGTACAGTCATTGGTTATATTTCCCTATAGCCTGAAATGACATTTCCCTGGGTCAGTTGAAAATGTAATAGGAATCATCAGTCTAACACTTCGTTCCAATTCCAGTTTTCACCTACACACACTTTACAAAAAGCTTCACATCTGGTCCATCTTTTTTCTCAGGTTATAGTAGTGGAAATTCACACATTTAGAGCATGCATGTTTGTAGGGGAACTCTTTCGTCTGAACTAAAATTTCAGTACAGCCAGTACTCTGTAATCATCAACACAATGGCCATGTAAGTTTACACAAAGCTCCTTCCTGGGTAATGTTTACCGTCGGGTGAAACTGCTAGTTTCTTCCCGTGTCTCACATACTCCAAAATTGTAACAAATAATCAGTCTGTGGATCTTTGTCTTTCATTTACAGGAACAAATACGTGATTACCAATCTGAGGAGGATTGGGTAAATACCAGTTTGAACTGTGAGAACTTTGTGAGAAAAACTGTTCAGACCTAAATGCTCTAAAAAACGAGAGAATAGGCAGAATTTTAATCACCACTTTGTACTGTTGTGCCTGGTCTTTCTTCCTTCTGCTGCTTCCCATGATGTCATTCAGTCTAAATCCTGAAATGTAATGATATGCAAGAAACTTTTGTTTCCTCCTTTGTTTTGTCTGTTGTGTTTTTGTTTAATAGGATTCACAAAGGTGATCAGCCTAATGAGGAGAGAGCCTGCATCAATCAGACGAAGCACTCAGCCCTGCAGGCAGTGGCAGGTTGCAACCCTTAATGTCAGATCTTCCTCTCTATTGACTGTCTGTGCTTCTGCAGCATTTTCATATCTTTCTTGTCATATCATCAAAACAGGAGACAAAACCAATTAAAAAAACAGCACTCCTATTAAAAACAGTTTCAAAAACAATTTTTAAGTGCAAATATACATATAATACAACATCTTTGATCTTACGAAAAATTTTGGTATTACACAATTCACATTATTAATGGATTTCAATAAAATAAAGTTTGAATTAAATGGCTTTTTAACATATATGTGGTTTTGCTTCACACACTGAAATGACCAGGTGAAGAATTCATGTGATTATGTTTTTTATTTTATACTGCTCTCTGGTGGTGAAGAAGTGGTGGAGCATTTGAAGGGAGAGATTTAAGACAGACCTGGATTATTTGTACATTATTATTAAAATGTACATAGTGACATTGTGGCTCTGAGTTGTTTTCATCATCCTTTCTATGTTTTTTTGTTTTTTTTACTTTAAATAGTGTTTCTTGCCTTTCTTTCAACAATGGCTTTCTTTGTGCTACTCTTCTATAATGCCAGATTTGAGAAGTACTAAGAGTGGCCATATTGTTAGAGTGTTTCACCTGAGTTGCAGATCCTGGCAGTTCCACCAGAGTCACCACAGATCTCTTGTTGCATATCTGATTAATGCTTTGCTTACTCTAGCGGTCAGTTTGAGTGGACAGTCATGTCCTGGTAGATTTGCATTTGTGTCCTACATTTCTCATTTTGAGATGATAGACGGAACAAAGTTCTGTGAGGGATTTTCAGCGTGGGATACTGTTTATGACCTAACCCTACTTTAAATCACTTCACACCTTTATCCCAAAATATAACTCCATCCCCTAAGCTATCTTCTATGGAGAAAACTAAAATCTAACAGTTGAAATAACAGCAAATAATGTAAATTGAAGAGCAGTAGAAGAAGAAAGTTAGAAAAAGGGGTAAAGATAAGCCAGTCTAAGTTTTATCATAATACTTTATATGATGAAATGAGAAAAAAGTTTAACAGTATAACAACAAACCCTACATCCACTGGATAAACATTTCTGTAGGCACATTGTTCATCTAGTCTTAATAAATCCTGATAGAATTAGTTTAGAACAAAGTTTTGATTTGATGGATCTGCATGCAGTGCACAGAGAGAAAATGCTTTGAAGCCTAAAAGATTCATGCGCCTGGCATATTTTGATTTATATATATTTTGAAAACAACACCCTCAAGAGAAATCAACAAGCCTTCCCCAAACTTATTTACCCAGCAGGATGGTTTGGGTTGTCCTTGGCTGTTTTGGTGGGTTAATGTTGCACTCAGCAGGCTGATGCTTCTTCTGTGATGATAGAAAAGCAATCCCATGAGATCGACACCAAACTGCCAAAAGACTCGCCACATATCACCCTGTTAGGGTAGGTTTTTTTTCAGTGAGAGTAAGATGATAAACAGAGGATTCATTAAGTGTCAGTGTCACTGAGAGTGCTTCATCTCCACTGGAGTATTTGTGGAGTTCTAAATGACATCTCCACACTACAAGGTCACACTCTCACAGCATGCAGTCACCGAGCCTAAGCAAGCTACTGCTGTGAAAAGTGAATCAAATGAAACTTTGCTTTTTCTGTTTATATATATTTTTTACCATACACATCATCAGAGCCGGAAGCTGTTGTCCTTAAAATGCACCCTCCTCGTGATTTAAAAATATCCCCACAAACCTTAATTCACATGGGCTCAAACTTGGTGCAAAAAGATGCAAAAACAGGAGAGAACTAGATGGATTTTCCTGCAGGCCTGATTTAACAGATTGAGCTAAAACATTTAACTTGAAGAGGAAAGACAGAAAAAAATACAGCAGTACTTTTGATATTGAATGAGGAAAAGAAAAAAAATGGGGATCAGGACTCAGACACAGCCAGAACTGGACTGCTGAATTTGTCCCTAGAGAAAATCAGTCAGAAACAGCTTTTAAGTTCTGCTATCATCCAGCTCTGAGAGCAGGTTAGACATCCTTCATGGTCTGAGAGCTGGAACAGTCTAAACATAGTGCTCACTCACAGAATGCATTCGACTAGACTCCATATAGTACATTAATGTACAGACATGTCAGGCAAATCCTATTTCATCTTTGATAGCCTGTCCCCACATTTTTTGAATGAATCTTCTGATGCTGATTCTAATGTTCAGAAGAGTTGGCAAGGAGAAAGAGTTTAATTTTCTCTTATACAGATATGTATAAGAGATGAAGCATAGACAAAGAAAATTCAAACATGCTTAAAGCAATTAATCACTAGCACCTTTTATTACATACAATTAGCATGAAAGTCATATTTTTTTGGCTTTTAAATATTTATTTTTTAAGTTATTGTTACAAAGAAATCACACAGTTTTATTCATCCATTATCAAGTTTCTGGCACAACACTGACTGATATTTTTACCAAATTTCTTGGCAGAACTGACAGACTTAATTTAAATTGGTTGCTTGTTTGCCATGGACCTGACATGTAAAAGAAAATCCTGGAATGACTTTTGGGAAGGACATTCCAGAAACTTACTGTTTTACAAAATAAGTTCCATGTGGGTTTGGCATAATTTTTCTGTCAGAACACTTAGTTTTGTTATTGGCTTTCTGTTTTGATGTAAAGTTGAAGGCTTTTCCTTTTGTCAGAAGTTCTACATTTTCATAAGTCTATTCTATACAGGGTTCTAGGGTTTGGAGACCGTACATGGAATCCGTTACACATTCTAGCTTCTGTAGCCATAAAACTCCGTCCTTGTCTCCTCTGTTAATAAATCTTTTCACCAGAAGGCACTCAGCTTCTCCACATGGGAAGCTGCCATTTTCGATCAAGCTATAAGATGTACTTTTTGGATTAGGCACTTTTTTCCCCCATTCTCTGTAAAACTCCGTAAGATCGTCTCCTGTGATGCAAGAGTGACCAAGAAATCATCTTAGAATCTGCTTTCTTCAACTTCTATTAATATTCACTGCTAACTGAGCTGTCCCAGGGTGAGGATACAATAAATGCTGCAAATAACACAAAAGCTGAAAAGAAAAAACTACAAGCTGCAGACAACCGTCTCTAAAGAGAAGTTAATAACTTTCATTGTTTGTTAAAAGAAAGCTCTAGAGCCTTCATCGATCCCTCGCATTGTATTCCTACAGTTTCTATACTGAATTTATGACAGAAGAGGGCAGAATAAGGTCAATAGGAATATTAAAAGCTCTGATGAGAGAAAACTGTTTTTTATTACAAGATGAGTGATAAGAGCTGGCTGTCTGCACGTGAAAACATTCACTCATATATTATTTTACAATATTACATCATTTTTGTGGGACACCAGTGCTGTCAGAAGACATCTGTTTCCACAAACTGACCTTTCTTTTTCTGACTTGCTAAAGCAGAGATTTTATCATAGAGGTCAAGAAATATCTTCAGATCTCATTTTAAATTGGCTTCCTATATTGAGAGGCCAAAGTGCACACTCAAGAGTGCATGCTGACATTTATAAAGCAGTGGGGACAAAAAAGAACAAAGAAAAGAGCACAAAAAGATCTGTGGGAAGAGCCATTTGATAGAAAGTGGACTTTATTTTCTAAATCACTTCAATCAATCCATCCTGCCCTGATCCACATGTCAGTGCCCTGTCCTGTTTGGTATTTTCAGACAGATTACATCTTTTTTGTCAACCCATAAAACCACGGCAGTGTATGCATTAGACAAAAATAAAAGCCTATTTTGCAAATATCTGGAGTACTAAGGAGTCTGTAACAAGAAGTCAATTTTAGGCTCCTAAACAGCAGCCCTGAAATAGATAACATCTGCTGCACCCGAGACAAAATGTGGCTTTTTGCCATTTCATAAGTAGATTTCTGATGAATTTGCCCTGCAGTGACTTTGATTAAAATAAATTAGAAAATCCATTTGCAACGGCCCTCCTGCTCCTCCCTCCCATCTGGGTCTGCATCCTAATGGCTATAGCGAAAGGCAACATTGAGTTTTCTGCACTATTCTCTGCAGCTTGTTCTTAACTTGGTTTGTCTGTCCCATTTTCCTGGGCTAAAGAATAGCATATTATTGAAAAACATTAGACGCGTGCCTGTGACGGACAGGAGAGCCACCCTGAGCGCACTGGGAAATCTGGACCATTAAGAGCAAGAAAAATCAGGTGTAGAAAATGAGGGTTTCATGCTGAGATGATCAACAGTTTTTTTTCATAGTGCAGCAATTTGAAAGTGTTATGCTTTTTTTTTTATTGCTACATAAATTTTTATGCACTTTATGTCTTCATGCTTGTAATGAAAAATGTTATTGATAGTGATACCGTTTCATGGTGTCTGCATACCAATCACAGCTTTTTAAATGCAAATCCCATTTCCTCAGCACCTCCTGATCAAATCATAATAAATCCAACTTAACTTTGCATATTAAAATAATCCTGGTGGGCTATCAGTAATTATCTCCATTTAATTAGTGAAGATCCAGAATGCCTATCCTTTAAATTCAACAACCAGCCTAAACACAGCCTGATAGTTAAAACTGAGGAGGAAGAGGGCAGCAGAGAGCCGTGTGTTTGCAGAATTCAATTTCATAGTTTTATTTGCTCATAAGATGTTTCCACCGGGTCCACAGCACAAGTTCAGAACACATCAATAATGCAAGTTGTTTTGAATATTAGGGAACTTTACAGAAAGAAATAATGTGAGCAGGCTAATTATCTTCATCAGCAAAGTAACAAGATTCATTAAAATAATCTGATTTATAAAAAAAAACAAAAAACAAAACAAAAATAAATCACCTGTTATACTGCCATATTTACAATGCAGGTTAAACTAAAGTAAACAATAAAAAAAGATATTCTGTTTATGTATTGATTGTTTATTGGACATGTAAAATAATACAAAAGTTTCTCTAAATCTGCCTTGCTTAGAGTTATTACTCAGCATTTCAGGTAATTTCTCTAGTCTTTACTCCAAACCTTAGCTCCTGCTTGATAACATCTCAACTCTTGTGTGTCACCGGTAACTTTAAATATGCATATTCTCATGTGAGTCACTGTCAGTTGTGTGGGCTCAAAAAATAAATATGAAACATGCTGCGGTGTTTCCTGGGTCGTAAGTGTGTTTCTGTGGTGTGAGTCATTATGCCATCGACAGGGAAATGCTACATAAGTCAGTCTCCTTGTCCTCCCACTCTGTCTCTGGGAATGATGCGAAGCTCCGAGCCGTGCTTTAGAAACACGTTCCCTGCAACAGAGGACGGAGAGCGGTGAGGATCACAGTTCATGTTGGGGATGAAAAGGGTCTTTTTACAGTCACTGAAGCTAACAGGAACAAACCCACTCACCAGCAGCAAGCATTTTTTAAACTCTCTCTGGATGCGATTTAATATCGAAATATTAAGCACAAAATCCAAACTACTTGAGAATTACGGGTTTGTATACAAAGATATATACAAGTTGGGTTTAGACATTTTAGTTGGATTCAAAGGTTTCAACATAATAACACACACGGCCTGGAAAAAGTATTCATAATTTACTTTTATGTGATAAAATAGAGCTCATTTGTATGAAGTGGAAACATTTTTTGAATAAAAATGCATGATTTACACAAGCATTCATTCTCCATTCAGTCAGTGGTTTTTAGGAGACAACATTCACTGCCAATCTTTTGTGGTATGCACATATAAAGAACAAGATTTTAGCTCATTATTCTATGCAAAATAGCTCAAGCTGCAGTTCTGAATGATCAATGGACCATTTCAACACGTAGATATGCTTCAGCCTAAACCATTCCATTACAACTCCACATGTATGTTTAGTTGCTATTCTACTTGAAGGTAAACCTCCAGTCAACTCTCAGTTTTGTTTTGTTTTTTTTTCCAGAATTACCCCAGCTTCTTCGGCCTTGTTGACAAAAAAGCAGCCCCCCCTGCATGATGCTGCCACCACAAGGTTTCACTTCATTTCAAATTGTCTTTTATAGCATTGAATTGCAACAAAAGTTATGTTAAAACACATAAAATTTAATTCACACACATAAGTAGGCAGTCAATTTAATCCAATCACAAAAACAGATTCAGAGTCAGCTATATAAAATCCAACTGGATCCTTGTTATGAGACAATACATTGAGTTCAGTTTGTTACTAAAATAGGTGAAGAGGTTTATTGTCAACAAAAACTGTGTGAACACTGGATCTTTAACTCTGCAGCTGTTCCTAATAATGGGCATATATGTGGCAACAGGAAAGAGGAGAACTTCCTTCTAACGGAAAGAATCTTGCAGCTGAACCTGACTCAGAGTGAGCAGACATCTGGCAGCAACCACTGGGGCTTTAAAACAGACCACACACACAAAGCACAGAAGCAGTAGCTCAGGAGTACTTTCCATGTTAAGGAAAGTTTAGTTGGTGGCAAAAGTAGCTCCTTTGAGTACCTCATCTACGATGAAAGCACCACTAAACAAATAAACCAAGTGTTAGAAGTAAGGCATCTGAGTCATTGTAGAGATGCTAGGCAAAACATGGTAATTTAAATGTTGGTCTCATCTGACCAGAGCCCCTTCTGCCACGTTTGCTGGATTCTCCACATGTAGGAAGCTTTCTTCTTCTCTGTCTTTCATAAAGGTCAGGTCGACAGAGTCTCCCACCTGCCTTGTGGATCCCTGCAGCTGTCATTGTGAGCCTCCTGCCTAAACTATTCCACAACATCATCCCAACCTGTGTGATGTGTTCCTTGGCCTCTATGATGCTGTTTGTTCACCAATATTCATTTAAAAGGACATCTTGTTCTACTAAAAGAACATCAGTGAGCAAAAAGCAAAAATGTTCTCTTAAAAGAACATGCTGTTCTTTTAAAAGAACATTAGTGAACAAACATTGACGCCTTCATAGAACAGCTGGATTTATACTGAAACTAAATGACACACATGGAGTTTATTTACTTATGACGTTCTGAAGGCACTTGTTTGAACTGGGTATTATCAAGAGATATCACATTAAAGATGGAAGCTTGGTAAATATAAATGCCTCACTTCAAAATTAGATTTGTGTACATTTTTTAAAAATCCCTGTGCATCAATTTCCCTTTACTTTCCAATCTTGAACTACATTCTGTTGGTCTTCACAAAAAAATCCAATTAAAACACATTAAAGTTGATTGTAAATTGCTGACATATGAACAAGTTTGAGTGATTTCACCAAACACTGTACACTGCACATTGCAACAACGATTTCTGTTTTTTTATTATTATTATTTTACAAGACAATATTAAAACTACAAAATTTTTATATTAATTTATTAATATCATCATTGAAAAAGTGGAAATGTAGAAATTTAGCATGGTCAGAGTACCCACGTGGTTCAGCCCTAATGTTCTGAGACCTTTTGTTACGCCTCAGAGAAGCAGCCTAGTGCAGCTATGCCAGGCTGATGTGAAAGAAGTGTGTGAGAAACCCGAGACTAAAATTACATTCGATCAATTTCAGCTGTGTACTCAGTTGTATGAACGTGAAGAAAAGCGGCTGCAGTGGGTAAAAAAAAAAAAGTCAATGTGACAAAGGTGTCTGAACCGAGGCTATTCTTGGCTGCACACAAAGCAGTGTAGTGTAGATGAAAAAGCTCTTGTGAAAGCCCAACACAACATACCTCTATTTATTTTTGTTCCTATCAGAACAGACTCCACTTTGCCTCAGGTTGAAGCAGGCATTATCTCACCCTGCATTATGCAGAAAACCCGGTCATCTGTAACTACTGTTTGATGAGGTTGATGACTTGAATAAAGAGAAAGTTGAACCTCCGGGAAACATGAAGGAGGCTGAGACACAGAGCACATGATTCAGTTGGGGATAACAATAATATAAGAAGCTGGAGTGACTTTAACCCAAACTGACTGTTACCTCCACTCTTCTTGCAGAGAGGCATCAATGTAAGTTGCATTTAAATTGTGAGTCAGTGTGCCTTTTCTTTATACTCATGAGTCGCTGTACATGACCACCTACTTTTTAGAGCAAGAACTGCAAGTAACGATCACATAAAGGTCTTATCTTTTAAGCATGCATAATTTAAAAGGCTTAAGCTTATTTTACTGAATTCTGAGATAATATGAATCACTTTGATTAGACTTTTTAAATGGTTTTGGATGTGAAATTAACATCCCAAACCGCTGCCGTTTCAAAAGAGGAGTCTAAAGCAACTTCTTCAGGATGAACCGTATTTTCAGTAGAAGACATATTGAGACTGGAGTAAGCCACCATCTGTAAAGCTGTTAGATGAACGAATGAGGTCTCACACATTATTGATGGATCTCTGAGGGGAATATGTCACCATCAAAGCAGCAAGGCAGCATACATACAACTGATTTTTGACTTGTGTCTTTATGAACTTCGATTCTTAGATTTGACTTTCAACATTTTTACCTTTAGAAATATTCTCTGACAGAGTTTGGTGCAAAGTAGTGAGATGTAAGCAAGGATCAGTCTGGATCTGAATGAATACATTTTGACTGTGTGTGTGTGTGTACTCAATGATCCTGAAAGGCAACGATGATGCATGTTTTGTGTGACTCACAGGCAGAAACTTGTCAACAACACTTTTGCGACGCGAGAGTATTTTAAAGTGGATCTGCACAGTACTTATCAGCAGCAAGTATAACTACAGCCCACAGCATTAGAAGGTTCTCTGCTTGTAGACAAAAAACAAAAAAAAGAAATATATGATGAAACGTTATTCTGGCCCTCCACTGTACGCAACGTACCCAACGAACTCCCCCAAAAAATGGACAAAAAAAAAAAAAAAAAAAAAAAGAAACTATGCATGCATTTCCCTCCGTTTCAAATTATGCACTACTTAATATTGATCATAACATGCAATTGCAATGAAATATTTTAAAGTTTGTGGTCATAACAAGAGAAAAGAGTCCTGTTAAATGTTAAATATGATGTGGATAGCTTTGCCGGGAACTCTTGAAGAACTCAAATGTAATTGCAACACTTGTCAACTTGGGTAGCTTCTATTTCAGTTTCAAATTACTCAAATCAGTAATACAAAAAATAAATAAATAAAAAAAACATCCTTTGTGATGCATCTCAAACTGAGATCACATTTTTGATTTCTTTATGATTTTGCAAAAGCAAATTTCATTTATTTCCCCAGATATAAATTTGAAAAACTAGTTATAACAAAGGAAAGCTAAAAGGAAAAAAAAAAAAGATTTTCATTGTCACATACAGCATATTCAACTAAAATACCAGCTTTTTTTTTTGTCAAAAACATGAGAACAGAAATTTGGTTAATTTTTTTTTTCCCCTACTCAACATAATAAAAAACATAAAAGCAGCAGCATCGAGAATCTCTCTGTAATGAAACTTTCTACAAAACTAGCTTGGAGGGATTTCAGACTAATTGACAATGGAACCTTAAGGAAACTTTTGATAAGTATTTTATTTGTTTCTTTTTGTGACCACACCAAGTGTATCCCAATTTTTTTTCAACTCTTAATTAAAGTCTTTGTGAAAAACAAACCTCAAAAAACTTCTTCACCATCATTAGGAATTGGAAAAAAATATTAAAAGAAACCCCCAGAACTGATCTGGCTTCCATAAACAACAATCATGGCTAAAAAGAAAAGCTCAAATTTCCAAATAGGATTTTTGTTAACGGGACAAAAACAAATATCTAAATGTGCCATTTGTTTTAATGAGCGGAAAAAACTAAAGCGGAAAAACATCATCATAGCTCACCTGCAGTCTGGGCAGGGTTGATTCCTATTCCATCTGGAAAGAAATGCATAATATGAGCAATGACAGCTGTCATGCAAATAAGCTGCAACAGAATGACAAAGTGACTCACCAACAGGCAATTCTATCTTGACTAATAAAGACCAAAACATCCATTCTGATCAAAGTAAATCTGATGCTTAATACATCAGTCATATTGAAGCCATTTAAATGCAAATTTCATCTTATTACTATTTGGAAAGACAAAATAGCCAGAAATGCACCAATTTCATATTGTCATTTAGATTTCTGATGAGCAAATCCTAATTATGGCTGCATCCAATTGTTCTCTACAAAATATATGACAATAAACATTTCCCGCCCAATTTTGGTTTCAATTAAATACGGAAGACGGCCTTTGCTACAGATACATTTTCTGTTTTAAATTCAAACATTGCCCTCTAAAAAAGCATGGCGATTCACTGAAAATCTACAAACAGGGTGATCCTGTTCAGTAAGATTTGTAAGATTTTCAAAAAGTTTAGGTTAAATGGATATGGATCAACAGAGATTTTCACAGATGGAAAAAAAGAATCAATAGGTTAAGCTTTCTGACCTAATTTTCCAATTATTTCTAATACTGTTGAAACATATTGATCAATTATACAAATATAATCTGTGACAATTATTTAGATTTTTCTATATACACATATATATTAGGGCTGTTGTAAATGAATATTTTAGTAATCGAGTAATCTATTGATTATTCTTACTATTAATCGAGTAATCGCATAAAAAAAAATTATAAAATAAAATTTTGGTAAATGTGGCATAACACCGGTGTAACTATCGGATATCAATATCAGTCCAATTTTTCATATATGAGCTTCTCTACTAGCTACTTTTTTGTAGTTTAGAAAATTAACCTGTAA
>CAEGAE010017395.1:0-17721 GCA_903067095.1 Girardinus metallicus
TATATATATAGATTTTTTTTTTTTTTTTAGTTATCATAGAGAAGTTGGTTAATTCTGGAGTACCGTTTTCGAGCATAAAAGTGGAAAATTGAGTGGAAGGAAAAAGTGTAGTAGAAAAAAGTTCCTAAGCAAAGTTCTAACTGTAGAATGGTAATAAGTAAGAAGAAGAAGTTTTCAGAAAACATGATTTCTAACACTTGAAATAGACAGTGTTCCCTAAATCCCATTCATTTTCACAGCTGTATTACTGTGGTCTAGTTAAATCCACACAGTTATATAACAACTGGTTTTGCGAAGATCCCTGCATGACTCACAGACATCAAACACTGCAGTGATAAAGACAATCTGTGAGCATTAAAGGAAGAATGCTGCTTTATAATAGAAATGGCAACTTTTGCCCCTAATTTCTATGTTCCACTTAGCTGACCTCGACAGACCAGCTCATTGAACTCAAATTGAAGCTAAAGACTTTTCTAAAAACACTTTTGTGTGCTGTGCTCTGATGCAACAGTCCAGCGCTTAGACCTGGCATCATTAATCTCGATGAGCCCCTTGCTGACATTAGCTCTCCATCTCTGAGCTCTGAAGCACAGCTGCAGTTCTGCAACAATAGATGCAGAGTGTTTATGTACATGCAGATGACATTAGAAATATTAGGATGTGACTTTTTGGGAACTGCCATCCAAAAGCTTAGAAATCCCTAAAATCTGTTTAGACTCGACTGTGCCTCCAAGTTTAGTAAAACTTCTTTGTCTCAACTTAAAGCGTCTTCAGAAATCCGCAAGTTTTGAAATTCAGTTTCCCCATAACTCAATCTTTGTGAAATTGCATTCAAGAGTCAGCTGAGTGTGATTAAAGCGACAAATTGTTGGCATGTTATTAGAAGCCCAGCAAGTCAGAAACGCCACAAAGCTGGCTTCAGCAGAAGCAGCAGAAATTTTTTGTGAATGTCCAAATCGCATGAATGTCCAAAATAAACATAAGAGAAAACAGGCAGAACGTTCCTGTGAGTTCTGCAAATATCCAGCACAACTTTCCTGATGTAGAAGCTGCACTTTGATCAGTGGTGATTAACCTGCCAGTCTTTGACTAGGCCCTTATCGGTGCTGTCTGTTTTCTTGAGCCGACTGCAGTTTTCTGCCTTTTTCCTCTCTGCTTTCTGAGCTGTGTGGTATTTCACCATGTAAGGCTGCAGAGCAGAGCCGCTCCTCTGACTGAAAAAAAAAAGAGAAGAAAGGGAAAGAAATGAAAAGAACAGGGAAGGAAAGAAAGAAAAAAAAAGAACAGTGAAGGGAAAACTATTTTCCTCCTGGTAAGACTTTGTGTAATTACTTTTCCGCTATAAAAATAAATGTCTCCGCAAGGTCACAGGGAACAGGAACAGGAAGAGCGTGATGATTTAAAAAGGAATCCCAGAGATACTTCTAGACTTTTGGTTTGTGTTTATTATCACTCAGAAGGAACCTGACAGCATCAGGAGGAGGAGGGGGAGGGGGGGGGGGGGTAATTATTTTTCATTTGAACCTTTTACTGCTGTTTTTTTTTAAAACTGGACTGTTCACACCTCCTCTGTTCCTGGATTGGAGGAAGTTCCTCTAAAATATCTTCACCTTGGGTCCATCACTAACCACTGTCCTGTCACTTCAACCAAGAAAAGCAAAAGTTTTACCTCCTGACTCATCTGGCGACGAGAGAATATATATGAAAAAAAGGCCCTCTAATCTTCTCTGTCAATTATAATCTTTAAATTGAAAAATATGAATTCAAGTTTTTTTTTTCCCCAACTACATAGTTGCCAGAAATCGTGGTTGCACCAAATATGGAAAGTTGTCAACATACCAGAGCCTCGAAGCAGTCCCACATCATGACACTGCCACCACAATATTTTCGGGTTTCGCTTTTGATCTCAAGCTCGGTCGGTGTGGTTCGTTTTTGTTGCTTTTTTAAAAATGATCTTCTCAAAACTGCATTTTGTATTTCCAAAGGTACAATTAGACAAAAAGTGAAAATGCCACGAGAAATCTATCCCCCCCCGCCCCCCATCAGGTGACATGTAACAGGTAGAAGTGAGCGATTATCGGCAATAATCCGACTGCGCTTTACGTGACTGACGGCCTGTTTACACGCAGATCCTCCGTAAGAGGCAGCTGGGACGTTTCCTGGGACGAATCGTCCGGGTTATTTTTACTTTTTCCGGACTTTTTCGACTCTCTCTCTCTCTCTCTCTCACCAGTTTTACTTTTTTTTTTTTTTTTTTTTTTCCCCCACCAGCGACGATGTCCAGGACTCCACGCGCGTCGACGCACACGCAGAACATGTGCGCGTTTGGATCTAAACGAGAAACGGGCCGAATCTTAAAGCGACGGGATTCTGGCCTCGCTGCGTCCCAGAGGATCGCCGCCCACCCGGGCTGTTTATCGGTGCGGTCATCGTCACGTTGTATATTTAGACGTGTCATCAGCTGCTGAGTTACTGTGCATGTCTGCAGCGGTGCCAGGAGGACGAAGACAATAGAGCGGGTCCTCTGACTGCGCGCCAGATTGTCAGGGGTCTCTGCGATGCGTCAGCGCCGCTGCCCGGCTCACATGGAGCGGACGCTTTAAACAAAAGGGACGGTCCAAACATAGTGACCCATTTGTTACCGGGCGGACACGAGGAGGAAACTCGGGTCAAGATGAGAATACATTTTTTTCTTCTCCAACTTTTAGCTTTGAGGGCTCGGAAGCACAAATCAGATTAACATACGAGAAGAAAAACGACGTGAAGAAAGTAGTTTGAACGGCTTCCTAAGTACTGAGTAACTGATGAAAAATAATCATATCATGTTTAAAAATGACTCCAGATGGACCAAAAGCGTCAAGTTATGTGGACATTGTTATGAAAGTGATTTATATAAATAAATACAAAAGGAAATCAGGCAAAATAAAGATTTTCTACTACCTGCAGGTGTTTTTTTTTTTTTTTGGTGAATTTTCAGTTTTAACATGTCAATTATTCACACAGTGGGTAGAGTATCCAGAAATTTGACTCAAAAGTAGCAATACTACATAAAAACTAATTACCCAAGTAAAAATAAAATGCAAAGTGTAGTAAAAGATACTCCTAAAAGTTTTGTTTCTGGTTTGTCGTAGTAGATAATGAATTAATGTGAATTTAAGTGACCGTAAATATCACTTACAAGAAATACCACCAGTGGTCTTTGCAACTGACTTTAGTGGTTCTCGTTATGTGTGGGAAAACCACCAAACGAAAGAACGATTATTCCTGGTTTAACAACACTTTTCCAAAAGTTTTCACAAATAAAAATTAGGGGTGACTGTGGAATCAGTGGGTAAAGGAGTGAGTTTGATTCCAGCTTAGTCTCTGCTCCAATTCAGCTAAACTGAGCAGTGGCGCCTCAGTCCAGCATGTTCAGTTCAGCAAATACAAATTTGGTATCTTGGCTCCCTTAAAATCCTCTCTGGGATGTCCTCCCTCCCCCTCTGTCCCCCTCCCTCTCCCTCCCTCCCTCTCTCTGCTCCTCCTCAGTGTTTCCAGTCTTGTGGAGCACTGCATATCTGACGTTACTGTCTCCAGCTCCAACCAGCTCCGCTCTCATCTCTGCAAGGTAAGACTCAGCATCCTCTACGAACTTTTGCCTCCCTCTCGATTTCGGGAAGTCGGGAAACGTCTTCGGATTTAACGGGGGACGAGCAGGGAAATGAGGAATAGCACCACGGATCGCCAAAGTTATATTTGATCTGGCGGGTAAATAAGAAAAAAAAAAGTAAAAAGGAGGCGATGTTTAACGTTGCGATGCCGAGACGAATCGCTGCCTCTTGTAAAAATTTCAGTGTTCATGTAGAGTAAACAGAAGAGGAGCAGCAGGGGGAAGGAAACTGGACTGAACCTCCCAGAGGGATAAACACTCGCTCCCTGGACTCCCAAACTGAGCACATGATCTTATTTCGGAGCGACGAGGAGCCAAATCAGCTGAATCTAATCTCTGCATTCATAAGGAAAAGAAATCATATTGGATTTCACTGCATGGTTCTGTTGGAAGCTGAAGAACGAGCACCTGGGTTTGATTTGTAGAGTCCAGTGGGAAGCCTGTGTCCTCCACAACAATGACCGCCTTTTCATTTTGATTACAAGATTAAATGTTTTCACAGCTAAATACAGAAAAATAAGCGAAGACGATTATTACACAGCTGTGGAAAAGTGTGTAAACTTTTAACTGCTAATAGAAAATAAACAGCGCGGCTCAGCTTTGGCTCACTCTACAGTCGCAAAACCTGTTTAACTCTCAGTCAAATTAAAGTCTGGACTTTGACTGGGACACTGAAAACTCTCTATTTGTGCCATTCAGAATTGGACTCGCTGGTTTGCTTTGACTCATCGTACTTGAGCTTAAGGTCACAAGATGACCTGCTTCAGGGTTTTCTAATGAAACTGCAACGCAGTCCCAGACGTAATGATGTTCTTCTCATGACTTCAGAAAACCTTCACCTTTGTCTCATCAGTCCAAAGAAAATGATCCTGAAAGTCTTGGGAATCACCAAGACGTTTTCTGGTAAATGTGAGCAAAATGATGTTCTTCTAACTCCTCCATGGAGGTCATTTGTCTCGCTTCTTGTTGAGGTGACCTCTGACCTTAACCGCGGCCTGCAGGGGTGTAGATGTTGCATAGAGTCATCGATGCACTCTTGGAGTAATTCTGGAAGGTCATCCACCGCTGTGAAGCTTCACCACTCATCCATATGTTCTCCATTTGTGGAAAATGGTTCTCACCAGCTGTTTCCATTCCAAATGTGCACAAAATTTCGCTGATGTTCCGCTAATATAGAAAAAAATACTAAGAACTTTTCGCAATTAAATAAAAAACACAATTAAAACCACACATGAATAAGTTTGTTCACGTGGTGCGTCTTTAAAAAACATGCAGCGCCATCATCCTCCCTCCACTTCCTGTTGTCTTCTTCGTCTTTTCCGCCAATAGTAACATTCTGTTGTCGATGACGACTGGCGCAATGCAAAAAGTGTTTCCATTGCAGTTTTGCAAAATACACTGATTTCAATACAGCCAAAATAAAACTTTTTATGGAAAACAGGAGTTTTTACATTAAGCAAACTTAATAATTCTTCATAATTCCAATTTGCGCAATTTTATCGTCAATGGGATGCAGCTACTGAGGTTCACTGGAGTCCCAAATTGGATTAGTGACTCTTCTGCAGACTCATAAATCATCTCGTCTTGAATTTCAACTAGTCTGGCAGTAATCTGACATATGTGGCTGATTCATACTGAAACAAAAAATATCATCTATCCTACTTTATTTATGACTTAACAACAGGGGTGACACATTTTTCAGTTGAGTTGGTTTGGATGACCTTTTTCCTCTGAAGTTATCTTTGACTGAAAAATCAGACTGATGAACATTTGGCTTCTTTAAATTTTCGGGTGTGCAGAATGACATCCTGCTTTCAAACCTGCTGCTGCCCCAGTTCAAATATTAGGTCGGCATCAGAAAGTACGAGCATCTGTCTAACCTACATACCGCCGAGGTGTCGGTCAGGTTGAAGCGCAAAAGTTCCTGCCAACAAATGCGTCAAACCAAACACTAAATGTTTTGTAGGTTAAGCGCAGGAATCCTTTCTGGATGTGTGTGTGCGTGTGTGTGTGTGTGTGAAGCTCAACACAACAGCTGCATGTGCTGACACACACGCAGATAAAAGTCACACCGGAGGAATGACTGGCATCTAGGAGACTTCAGGGTGCTCCAGATCAGAGCGGCATGAAAATGTTTCAGCGAAACTTTGCAGAGGTGTGCTTTCCCGATAACATTTAACTAAAATAAAAATAGGAACTCTTTGAAGTGCAAATATGAAACTTAAAAGGGACATGTTTTTTGCCTTTTGTCAAATTCAAATGGTGGCCTGAAACATTTTGTTAATCCATGAAATAACTGAACAAATAAACTTTTTGGCCACATGCAAGTCTATGGAATCAAGAAATTTCTTAACTAGAACCTGCCTGGCAACATGAAGTAGGGTAAAAGGTTTCAGCACATTTCAGAAAAGGTGAGAAAAAGTCATGTTCAAGAGTCTGGAAGGGGTTACAAAGCCATTCCTAAGCTTAAGGTCAGAGGTCACGATTCAACAATAAAAGAAAAAAGAGACACTGGGCAAAAATGGCGTCCATGGGAGAGCTCCAAGGCATTTACTAAAAATATTAAAACTTTTGGAAAAATATTCTGTGAACTGATGAGACAAAAGTGGATCTTTTCAGGGAAGTTGTGCATCAACTTCAATGATGTACTTTTAAACATGGTGGTGTTCGTTCACCATCATAAAGGCTTAAAGCTGCTGGCTTAGGACCGATGAAGTGTGTCCAGCAAAGCAAAAGCTGAATATGGGGACCTTTTGTCCACTATTAAGTAGGGCAGAGGCCCCCTGATGCTGTGGGTCTGTTTTCCCTCCAAGAGTGGTGGGGACACTGCTAGTACTCTGAAATACAAGAATTTATTTTTAAAAAAGGCAAACAAACAGAAAATCTGCATTGATTAGGTGTCATTCAAGTGTTCATCTACAAATGATTTTGTAGGAAGGAAGTGGAAACACAAGGAAAGAAAGAAATGAAGGAAATGTGAAAGGAAGAAGAGAAGAGAACATAGGCAAGGAAATACAAAGAGGACAGAAAGCAGGGAGGTTAAAAACAAAAAAAACTAACAGAAGGAAGGAAGGAAAGATACAAGGAGGGAAAGAAGTTGACAAGGAAGAAACGAAGGAACCAATTTAGGAAGTAAGATGGAAGGATGTAACATTTAGACAAAGCAAAGAGAATGAAGTCTGGAAATAGAAATAAACTCCGGTTATTTAAGTTTCCTCACATGTTTAACTATTCACATCATTCACACACTTATTTGCATCGTCTCTGATGTCCTTCCTGTTCAGCTCTTAACTTGTGGCTGGAATCAGTTAAAGTTAGAAAGTTCGGCTCAAAGGAAAATGTCAGGGTCAGCCCCGACCCGTCTGTTCTCAGACAGCAGCCTCCGTTTTCCTAGCAGACGAATTCTCAGAGCCTCATGACGACGGAGCGCAGCGTTAACTCACTTAACATTGAAGTCAAGGGCAGCCCATCCTCTGTGATCCGCCTGACTGCTGCAGTTGCTGCGATTTGTCCACCTGCGCTTCGTTTTTACCGCCGGTTATTAACAGACGAACCAATCCCTGCAGACAGAGCAGCTGTGCCCGTTTGATCCTCTGAAACACGAGACGTGCAAACAAAAGAGCAGAGGGCCGAGTGATGACAAGGAAACGGTTTAGGGCAGAGCAAAACAAAAACATAAATAAATACATAAAGTGCTCAGTATCAACCCAGCAGTTTATAATGTAACCATAGAAACAAATCGTGAAACAACACAAAATAAAAACGGAGTTTATAATGAAGTTGACGATACGACGAAGGACTTTTGTTGTTTGGGTGGTTGAAAAGCAAATACTGCTACATTTACAAGCCACTAGAAGGCGAGAGGACAAAAAAAAAGTTCCAAACACGAATTAAAGGCCTTAAAAAACAGAACTTATTATGGAAAAATGTGCTAAAAAATAGGAGAATCCTGGAAGGAATGCTGGGATTTGAGGCTCATCTTCCAAACATTCAGGCAGATTTGGCTTAGATTAAATCTTACACAGGTGTTACTATAGCCTAGTCAAAGTTCAGACCTAAAACAACGGCAAGACTTGAAAATCTATGTTCACAGACTGAGGTTGAGCTGTTTTGCAAATAACTGGGAAAAATTGGGAACAATTCTGCCGTACTCCACTCAGGTAAAACAGGATATAAATGCATACCACGCTTTCAGATTGTTATTTCTTTAAAAAGATAAAATGCATCCTTTCACATTTATGCACTACCCTGTATTGATTTCAGTCAAGGAGTGGGAATATTTTTGACCCCAGTACGATACAAACCACAGTCCTTATGAGTTGTTACAACTACTTATCCTGCAGGATTGCAAAAGAAAAAAAAACAAAAACAAATTACGGATCTGAAATCTCAGCTTCAGCTCTGAGATGAAAGGCTCAAAATTTTCTGAGTACACGTTCTTTCCGAGTACGGCGCCACTCAAAACATTTTACATCACCCCCCCCCCTAAAAAAAGCTCCAAAGAGATGGGACAGCTTTGTGAAAATGAAAGTGGAATATTCAGGTTTTCCTCCAGGACAGCATGAAAATCCCATAAATGGCAGCATTAACGCTGGGCAGACTGAAGTAAATCCCTCCTGCAGGACTGCGGTAATCTCTAAGAGAATCTCACAGAAAACAAAACGCATTGACCTAAAGTGACGGCCTGTTTCTGCTGTAAACATGTTCCAGCTTACAGAACAAGTGTTTATTGTCAGTTATCAGAGCTTAAGAGTAAAAACCCTCTGAGTGTCTTCCTACAGAAGACCGACTTCTCTTGAACTTCGCCTCATTTCATGAGGTGATGATGCGGATGAAGGTATTAAGTGTTAACAAGTGACTTAAAGGCAAATTAGGCGAGGAAGGAAGAAAGAAAAGTGAAAGCATGAAAAAGATGTGTTGAAATCTTGTGGAGAGGAAATGAAAAGCCGGTTGTTATCACCACTTAGCTTTAGTTACGGTAAAAATCAAGTCAGATGCAAATCTTTAAACCCCTACGGACAAACGTTTAGTTTAGTGTAATACAAATTAAATCCACCATTTTATAACTGGTTTTCTAGTTATAGTTATGTGGTTCCAGTGGTTCCACAGTGACCTTACAGCGCTGATCCCAGGAAAGCCCCAGTTCAGACGACAGAACCGCGTAAAGCACGGCTCTATCACCAGGCACTTTGTCCTTTTACATGCCTGCTTGCAACAATGGCTCCAGCGCTCTGTGGTCTTGACATTTCTCCAGACAGAGCAGAGATTAGCACTTCATCAGGCCTCAACTGGTGCACGTTTGCAGCACTGTTATCGTCACACCCTGCGCCGAAGGACAAGGGGGTCACGTTTCTCCACCTGGAGAGGCTGCAATGAAAAGGAAGCAATAGCTGTGTTTGCATTACAAAATGTGTGGAAAACTCTGTCAGTATTCTTGCTAATATCAAAAAACAAAACAGAAAAACAATTTTGCGATTGCAGTCTTTCTATTAAGTAAGTAATGTAATGTACTCACAATAAGTCATTAAAAAATGCAATACCTCCATCATCCAACTACTTCCTGTTTTCTTCTTCGTGGTTTACGCCAGTGGCAACATCTGGTTGTTGATCATGTGACTTTTGTTATGTAAAACAAAGTGTTTCCACTGCAGTTTTGGGAAATAAACCAATTTTAATACGGCCAAAAAAAACAAAAACAAAACAAAAAAAACACACCTCATCTTAACGCCAAAACATTTTAGCAAAAAAAATTTTTTTTTCAAAATTGCCTTTTTTCCATTAAGCAAATTTATTATCTAAATGTCAAGTTGCGTGTCTATATGGTGAACGAGAGACAAAAATTTTGTCTCTCTCTCTTTTTTGAAATAGAGAACAGTCGACAGAAAGAGAGGACAAGAGAGTTTGCAGCTTCAAGCTTCAACAGCCGGACTGAACCGCCCAGCTCCCCGACCCCCACTGACCCGCACGTCCGCCGCCCTCATGGAGCGCGTCCAGCACATGACCAAGTCGGCCATCCGTCGAGCATCTCAGATCGAGGTGAACCCCCAGGCCAAGAGGAACCTGCAGGAGCTGTTTGTCAACTTCACACTCATCCTCATCTGCCTGCTGCTCATCTACATCATCGTCCTGCTGAGCAGCTGAGAGCAGAAAGGGACACATGCAGAGCCTGGCAGAGCTCAATCGCTGAAAAAAAGGGGGTGGGGGGTTTCGGAGAAATATCTGATTTTTAAAAAAATATATAAGTCATTATATCTCTGCTTCTCTTATTACGTTTCATCATCTTTTATCCTGTTTGTGTGTATGCACTGCATTTTCTGACCACACTGTGTACAAGCGACATTAAAACACGATGCACTTGAAGTGGGAAACATTCACGCATCTCTGAGGTTTGCTTCCTGGTGCATGAACATTTTTCTCTCTGTCTGAGAGACAGTCTTCACAGACGTCCTCTACTGCATTTACTAAAAAACTATTGTAAAAGGATTATGAATTGATTTTTTCCCCTCAGCCTAACCATGTCAGTGTTTTAATCAAAAAATGCTAACACAGCTGCGTCCAAAAGGTGGCGATAAAATGTACACAAGCTACATATAAAATGAAGAAGGTCCAAAGCACGGCTAAAGCGGTGAAAGGTTGAGGATTCTCAAAATAGAAAAAGAAGAGTAGAGCAGCTGAAGCCATTTTTTTTTCCCAGTGTGATGGAAACTAAAAAAATCTGTTATTGTCACATAAAACAAACAGTCACATGGATAACAAGAAAAGATTTACCAAACATTTGCTACTATAATAAGAACCCGAGAAATGATGCTATAAATGATCAGTTTCACCCTAACAGGCTTTTATCTCGCTGTTTGACAAGATCTGTTGCAGAGACTAACTTGAAAATAAAAATGTAAACATCCACAAGTGCTTGCTGCCAGGATAAAACATCATTGGGGGAATATAAATAATGAACTATTGGAGGAGAAAAGTTGACTTTGGCGCTACCCAATGGCAAATACCTAAAAGTGGAGGCGCAGCAGTGAACAGCTGGTTGTAAATCTCCAATTTAAAATGTTATTCCTGAAGCAGAATTTAGGAATATCAGAGAAAAAATGTAATTGTTTTGTTTTTAATATCTTTCACAAAACACCCACGAAAGGTTTCAATTAAGCCCTTTATGTTTATGCCATAAAAGGCTTCTTATTCACTTGATAAATCAACAATAGAGCAGTTTTAAAGTGTGCAAATGAATAACTTTAAATGCATTAACGTCACATTATGTGTGTAACACACAAGACTGCAGTCAAATTTCAAATTCTCATGCTTTGTTGTGAGAAATTGCATGAAAAACAAAGAATATTTGAAATCTGAGATTCACTGAGGTATCATCCAGCTACACACTGAAGCAATAAGATGTGACATAAATTGAAGTTTTAGTCAAGAGAAAAAAAATAATGTCACATTAGCTAAGAGGATTTAAAATATTTGCTCGTCAGCTTATAACACAAACATTTAAGATGAAGAATGTTTTCGTTTTCCTTAATTTCTGTAAAAAAGATGTGTGAAGCACAGAATAAACACAAAAATTACATATTTGCCAAATTCTCTGATTTGTGCTCAGTTTACAATTCAATCTTCAGCTGGAAGCTCGGAGCTGATTGGTGGGTTTCGACTTTACTTACGTGTGATTGGTTGACAGCAGGACTTCCTGGGAAACGATGCATTAACCTGATTCTGTAAAAGGACAGGAAAATGAAAAGAACTCCCACCTGAAACCTCCTACACAGAGCAGCTCATGCTTATTGCTAGGTAGGGTAGTGGCCCCGTGATGCTGTGGGCTGATGTCTGTCCCAAAAAGCTCAGGGAACAAAATGCAAACACATTTTAAATACTAATTCTTCTGCCCTTAAATGCAACAACACCAAGGACAAAACTATGCCACAAGTTGTTGTAAGGGGAAAAACGTAAAGCTAAAGGCGCCATCTAGTGGCAAAACATTAAATTGGAGGATGCTGCAGGTTTCGCTTTGAAATGTCATAAATCATCTCCTGCCCTTTCTAAACTTTAAAAACGTGACAAACTTATATAAAAAAATATCCCGAACTACTTCTTTATGTGACAGCTATGGTGGAGGATGAAAAAAACTACTGAGTTGTAAGAAAATGAAAGTCTTTACCTTGAAAATAAACCATAGTCGTATTTAGTGTCAAGAATCTTTTTCTCTAGCGTTGTAACATTTCCGTGAATAAAGTGTTAAGTTATAATTTCTACAGGAAGGAGTCATAGCTGAAAATGACAGCCCAAACTAGCTAATTTCTCACAATCAGTGTTTTATTGTTCCATAACATACAACAGAAGTGATATAAATATAAATATTGTTATAACTGCAATGTGTTTACTTCAAAAAGGGCATGACAGATATGCAATTATGAGTTTCATGTTAACTTCAGACCACTTTCAGTTCAGTTAAACAATCGTATTAATTTCAGTTCTGTAAACTTTTGAAACAATAAATGAATAACAGAGTAAAAAAATACAATAAAGTAAACAACATCTTAAAACATTAAATATAACGATTTGAAAATGTGTTATAAACATCGCAATTGTCCTTTAATCATTCATAATAGGAACTTCAGGAGAAAAATTAAAAGCAAAAACTGTTGTGAGATAATATATTAAGCTAAAAAATTAAGGACTTCTGCACATTACAGTGCAGAGATCTAAGATAAAATGCCCATATTTTATATAGTCATTAAATTAATCTAAACTTCACAGTGTGCATGGAGCAATGAACCAGCAGTGGTTCAGTGTATCTGGACCTCAATCCCATTAAGATCCTCTGAACTCTCCTTTATTCCTTCGTTTTTACATAGAAGTATTTACAATTTAACCAGTTTAGCACATTCAGCACAACTTCAGACTGGATGCTTCATTCATGGCGTTCAGGACAGATTTCTGGGTCCTCTGTGACGTTTAAAGTGTTTCAGGAAGTGTTCAATTAGGCTCGGGAAAATTTAAACAGCACCCTCTGTTTTTTTTTTATTGGCACCTCTGCTGTGTAAACACTTTAAGACTTTCAAAAAAGTAGAAAAACCACGAGCTGCACTTATTGAGTGGGTAAAATTCAAGACTTTTTAAATTGAAAATCTATTTAAAGCTAAGAAACTAAGTCATGATTTGGTTTTTCAGCTATGCTACTTTCAGATGGTTGTAGTAATTATTAAGAATGGGAGCGCCAAAAAACTTGGAGGGTGCTAAATCATTTAATGAATATAGTATCAAATGTAAAGCCTAATCAGACAACGTTTAAATTAGCAGATTTTCTGATTTAGTTGGTATTAGTTCAAACACTTCCTGCGGTCTCTACGTGCTCCGTAAAGGAAGACATCGGACTGAACTGAAACGTTTAAGCGTCGAACTCTTTCCGAGGTCAAACCGAGCCTCTTTTGGGTTGAAGATGAGCATGCAGCTTGGAAATGAGCATGCAGCTTGGAAAAACTGTACAGATTTCTGAATGGAGTCCAGCACGATGACTACGTAAACCTTTGAATTTGAAAAAAACACACACAAAAAAAAAAAAAAACAGAAAGAAAAATGGGACAGTACACTGAGAAGATATGAGTGTTTCAAGTGAATGAGAGCAGCACGAGTGTGTCTGTTTTCACATGCTCTGTGGTCTGTCCGCACAGCCAGAGACATGCAGCAGAGGAGTTCAGACCCGGACACCAAACGTTGACGCTTGGAGTTAAACTTGGACTAAACCCTCCTTGGCGTTAAATAACAAAAAAAAGAAAGAAAGAAAAAAAAAGAAGGCAGAACTCTTCCTCTTTACATCTCTGGTCCTGTGGCGCAACAAACAGACCACAGGAAAAACAGTGTTCATACGTTATAAATAGTGGGAATAATAAAAATGCAGGGGACGCTTGGTTCAGCTCGTCTGCGCGTTTCTCCTCCTGAGACCGTTATGCTATTTACTCAAAGCGTAAACCGAGCGCCCCTCGGTTAGCTCTGGCGTTTGAAAACGACCTTCAACACATGTGCTGTATGTACACAGTCAAAGCACTGGGACAGCGAGCTGAAGTGAGGCTCTTACTTTGTTGTTTGTTTGCTGGTGTAGTTTTTACTGCAGAGGCCAAAAAGCACAACCAGAACCAACGTGAATGATGAAGTCAGAAATACACACATGAGCATGGAGGCAGACAGATCCGAGTTTAAAGAAACCAGTTCGATCACTGGTTTCTACATGGAAAATAATTTACTAGGTGTAGTAGAGTAATAGAAGACCAACAGACTCAGTCATGAGGTGAAAGCAGCTGATTTTGTTCAATCGTTTCTTTTAAAAAATCCTTAAAAAGGTTCAAGGATGAAGGCAACAAACGCTGTACGTGTTGAGTAAAATGGGTGGTTCCAGACAAAACGCTCTGAACGTCAACTGAAATGCTTTCGAATGGAAAACCCCCCAGAAAACTAGTATTCCAATCGATTAAGTGACAAAGACAAAATCAATAATCGGCTGCAGAATGATCAGTCTATTGTTGAAATGACAATTGCCAAAAAAACCCAAATCATCAGAATTTTCGTGAGCAGATGAAGGTACGATTTTAATTTTTGTGGTTAGGAGCTGCCAATGCTTTGTTCAAAGACCTCAAACCACAGTACAGTGCGGTTTAGGCATTGTGGTATGGGAATCCGTCACACACTATGGTGTAAAGCCGATTTCACACAGTCCAGGGATTAAATAGTTTCAAATAATCAGTAAAACTTGTACCGTTCAGGTAATCTTACACTGCAGAGTTTGTGCTCTTAAAATGAGAGTTTCAGGGAGAAATTCACCAGTAAGAGAGCAGCATTTTGTTCAGATCAATAGTATGGGATGGTTGGTTGAATTCCTAGACTTTAATCCAACATGTCTTCATAAGTTTTAATCATTTCAATGTCACACTGTTCAAGAAGAAGACGGGTTCTGTGTCCCAGAGATCAGTGTGTTTTGGGATCAAATGTGTGAACAAAATTTTAAAACTCACCATTTCTGGCATTTAGTAAATTAAAAATATGTATTTTTTTTATCCTAATTCACCTAAAACAGCTAAAAGTTTATTATAATTTGATGCAAGATTAAAAAAAAAAGCGTACCTTTAAATAAAGTGAAGATAATAATCTGGTTTCAACATACACCTTTCTGGTGTCTGTAAATTCACGATCTTTTAATAATGATGAGGCACTGCTCGTCTTCATGCTCACCATGTACGGAAGCCCTAAGGTAAAAAAAAAAAAAAAAAAAAATCAGACTGGAAACGTGAAATGCTCATATGAGGACCGGATGTCTGTTATCTCAACCCATCAAGCGACTCGAATCGCGCCGTTTGATTCACCGTCACACTTTAGCTCCCTGTCCCATCACTTTATTTAAATTTTTTGACAGAACTGGGGTGTTTTTTTTGCCAGTCAGAAAGAGAAGTACAGCGAGTACAAGTCTTCCTCTTTTGGGACATATTCTTTGACTTTTTCTGCCTCGATCCCTCTCGAGTCGGATGGTGTGGGAACGCCGGCTTCAGGAAGGCTGCGGGGAAATAAAGAGACATAACAGCTCTTAAGAAGAAGAGGAGGGAAAGGAAGACATAGACGGCATAAAGTAACGGTGATTGGCTCGTGTGTTGTAATTGCGGACTGAACCGGAGACAGAATACAGTGATGGGGGATCCACGGAGAGCTTAAGATGGATAAAAATGGCCCAAAAACAAATCCTCAGGTTTCACACTGACTCTTCAAGTCAGCTGCAGTCTATTCCCCCCGATGGCAAAACCTTCCAGTGATTTCTAATCAGCAGTAGCAAGCAGCGCTCCTTCATCTGTTTGCTTTGTGTCCACTGCAGACAGAGGCAGCAGCTGCTGTTCTTTTCTTTTTTCTTCACCCCCTTCTCTTTCTTTCAGCTCTTTCAAGTTTTCCCACTCCTAAGCTGCCGCAGTGCAGTTTTCTCCCTTTCAGGTCCCACTGAGACTGATTTGAACTTGCAAAGTTTTGAGTTTCCCACCTATCTTCTCTTTTATTTATTTGCAACCAGCAGCAGATGGAGATGAAAGTTAAGGATGAGAGGCAAAACTGTCCGCGGTGTCAAAATGGGGAGGCTAGACGAGAAAAAAAAAAAACAAAACGGGATGTTCAGACACAGCGGATCAAAACAGGGGATTATGCATTCATTATTTTTGTGTATTGACCCTGGTCTAATGAAGTCTGGCTGCAAAAGACTGCAGCGCTGTGTGAAATGAGTCGATCGGAGCCGGGCTCCGTGACGGCTCCAGGCCCAAATTAAAATTCCAATTTCAATCCCGCCTGGCTCGTGTTTTATGTTCGCTACACTCTTTAACGCTCAGCGTGATCATAAAGGACTACGTATAGCTGAACTTTGTCTTAAAACTTCACGAGCATGTTGACTGATGATACTGAAACCTGAAAGTTGTAGATTGAACTGGTGCCGGTTGGGACATTTTCCAGTGCTCAAACTTGCACAAAAAGTGGTCAATGTGTTAACATTATTCATGTCTTCTGGGACTTCACTTTTTTCTTGCTAAAAACTAATCCTTAATAGGCTTAATATGATTTTATGTGACAGGCCAACAGTGGAGGACAGGTGGATGGAGGGAGGATGAATGAATGGGTGGATGACAAACAGTTGGTTGTCAAAAGGATGGATGGCTAGACTGTGCTACAATTTGTTGCATGGATAGATGGATGATGGATGGTTGGATGATGGGCAGATGAATGGTGATGGATGGAAGAATATATGGATGGATGAAAGATGGCGGTTGATAGATGGATGGATGGATAGATGATGGATGTATGGATGGTTGGATGATGGATGATGTCTTTCTGTTGCTTTATCACATAAAACCTCAGAATAATCCATAAAACTAACAGCTTACAATGTAAATAGATGAGAGAAGTCTCAGGAGGAATGAAGCGACTGTGTGTTCAGTAAACCTGTAAGCTGCTCAGGGAGAGTTTGGGCATTGAAGACAGAACTAAACGAGACGAGTGATGTCAGAGATGCGGGTGGAGGAGGTGCGGCGGACGTGAACACATGATCTGTTTGCAGTGAAAACCAAAGTGGAGAGTTGCAGCGGCGGCAGGAACTCACATCATTTCTCACCTCCCACAGCTCTGCAGGCCCTGATGCTGCGCGAGGGGATCCTGAGGAGCATGAGGAGGAGCGAGGCTCGGCATGGGATGGTGTGGGGGATGAGGAATAGGAAGAGGATGCTGAGGTAGAGGAGAAGAAGAAGGAGGAGGAAGAGGGCTGAACAGTGGCAGGGCTTTCTTATGTCTCGGGAGGGACCTCTGGAGGGGGGAGTGAGGAAGCGCAAAGCGGCCTCCTGGTCCCACCTCCCCATCCTCCCGCCCCCCCTCCTCCTGGCCTTCGTGGCTCATGGTGGGAGGGCTGACGAATCGGAGAGCTGAATGGCTAGGGAAGCTGGTGAGGCGCTGATCTGATTGGCTGCCTGTTTTTGACTACAGACACACAGAGAGGCGACACATGAATGCTGGCTAGCTAGATGATCTGGGTTAAACGCTGGTTTAATTGGACTTGACAGCAAAACATTTCTGATTTAAACACAACCTCTGCTCTCATGAGGTGAATCGTCTCAGTAAATGGGATATTTGTCTGCTCTTCTAATACTTTCTAAAGCCTCAGGCAAACTCACAGCTCTGTTCCTCCGTGCTTTTATCAGATTCTCTAATATTCATGGGCAATAAAAAGACTTGTGCAAAATTACGATCTTGTTTTTCCCCATCTCTATACAGAAGCACATGAAGACTTGTAACATGTGTAACAAGGAAACAAAAACAGCACCAAACTGTGAATGAATGTCAAACTCTGGAGGAAAAAAAAGCAGAATTAAATTGTCACAGAGAAAAAAAATTATCAACCTAAAAAAAAACATACAGTTGACTAATACAGTAATTCAGCATATAATGCCTTATGTATCACAGGGAGACCATCTTAAATTCAGAGTTTCTCCTCATTTTTCATGTCAAAATTCCATAACAAACTATTTTTTGACTAAGTTTAAGGCTTGAACACAAAATATATA
>CAEGAE010017409.1:0-38091 GCA_903067095.1 Girardinus metallicus
ACTCAATAAAATCCTCCCAGGCCGAACTTGAAAACTGGACGTTATGCTGCTAACACTTAGCTTTCGTCAACAACTCAAGCGGAAGTGAGAGCGCAAATAAAGTTCCGGCCGGAACACGGTGCGCTAAATAATAAAACATAATATAACGAGGCTTCGAGGCAGGCCAGTTTTCCTCGAGGAATTTTAATAATCGAGGTACTCGAATCACTCGAGGAATCGTTTCAGCCCTAATCTAAACTCCAATGACGTATATATTTTTTTATAAATATCACACAATTTATCATTGTCTTATTGCTTTTTAATTCTTATTAATGTATTTCATAATGAAAACTGGGTGCAGAAGTTTAAATTGATAATGGAGTTGGCGCACATTGTTAATATTACATTGGAGAAAAAAAAAACGTAATATGCTTTTCTCCTTTTTCATATTTTTTTTACTTGCTAAAATTAAATGTATGGTTTTAATGTGAGCAATTTTTAATACATTTTAGCTGAATACTTTTGCATGGCTCTGCAGATGCTTTTATGAGTTTGGCCACATCAAAAAAAAAAAAAACACCAGAAAGCAGGGCTTCCTCACAGTAAATTGTGTTAGAGCAAAATTAATGGTTTTACAAACTGAAACTATGTTATGGCTGATCTTTGAACCTCACATGCTGCCTGAAGTTTGGACTTGTGTGTTACCACCAATTAAAGCTGTTGCAAACATTCATTGGGTTTCTCTCTCTGTTTGTAGGCTCCTGAGTGGAACAGGTAGCAGCTCTGAGGAGGATTCAGACGACTGTAAGGAAAACTGTAAGGACATTGAAAATTCTGCGGAAAGCAAGAAAGACGTGAGTGACTTTGTGTGCAAGGTTTTTTTATCATGTCATAGAGGATAGAAGGAAGACATTTGTCTGTGTTTGTCCTCTGAGCAGCTGCAGAAAAAGGTTAAGCAGCTGGTGGAGCAGCTCGATCATGAGATGCAGGCCAAAGATGAACTGGAGCAGAAGTGCAAGTATGAATGAGACACACCCACAAACATTTGAACATCATTATGATGGATTATATCACTTTTTGTACAATCTGAAACTATAAATCAACTTTTTGATACACTGTTATCTATTAATTGTGATTTTTAAGAATAAAAAGAATTCATTTCATATTAATGTTTTGTTGATATAGTAACGGAATCACTTAGGAAAGAAGTAGTAATTAACATCCTAATAGTGGTAGTTGGAGTATAGATATAACTATAAGAAGAAGAGTGGTAAAGTCAAATTTGGCTTCATTTTTGCTCATTTATTTATTTATTGTATTTCACCAGTTTGCTCTTTTTGAGAAGTGGAGAAAGTGTTTAAAAGAACAGGTCAAATGTGTTGTGTTTTTAACAAGTGGTTATATGCCAAGGACATTGTTTCTAAATCTATCTATCCTATATTTTAATTGAAAATTTGTAATCAGTTTTCTTTTTTTATCTTCAGAAATGCCACCAATCGTTTAGACAAGCTGGTCAATGAACTGGATAAGGAGGTAAAAATGGACTCAGCAGTTGCTGTTTTAACAGAGGTGCTCTAACCCAGTCTGATATAACACGGTAGATCTAAGTTTGCGTTTGCATTCCTGTTTTATCAGATGAACAGTCGGCAGAAAGTGGAAGCCTCCATGAGGCAGCTGGAGCGAGAGCGAGCCCTGCTGCAGCACCAGAGTGTAGAGAACCTCCGCAAGGTGGAGATGGAGGCAGACAGGAAGCGCATCCTGGAAAACGAATGTGAGCACCCAGCCACCTTTATCTGACACTGGGTTTATCTTTGTCAACATGTGAATAACGATCTTCTCGACTGTTTTTATAGTAAACAACTTGAGGGACCAATTGGAGGACCTGAAGAAGAGGAACCAACACTCACAAATATCTAATGAGAAGAACGTCCAGCTGCAAAAACAGGTGAGGAGGAAACTCTGTATTGTTACTCACCACAGCGTGATTTACTTTTCTCGCAGAAAAATTAGAACATCAAAGTTTTTTATGTGTTTGTATCATGTGTAATCAGCAAAATATTCCCCATGCATATGATTGAATGCAAGTTGATATTTAACCTTACTAAAAACATCTAGCATTGTCTCTGACTTTCATTGTTGCCGGTTGGATATATATGCATATGTATGCTTTCTGTATGACTTAGCTGCTCAGGGTTGTAATTTGGACATGACAGGGTTTTCTTAGTCAATCTTTAAAATGTGGAATACAGGAAAACATTCCATTTTAGTGATAAAAATCAGACTTGGAGATCTAATGATCTCCAAGTCTCTATAGCAACCATTATGTCTGTGTGACAGGTGGCACCAGAGGATACAGCTAATGTTTAGCTTAACAGAAGATCTGTGATGCTTTGGGCCTGTTTCTCTTCTAAAAGTCAATGTGATCGTTGTTGGAATGCATGACATCACTGACTTAATTAAAATATAATGGCCTATTCTTACTTGTGATAATCAAGATTTCCACCTCTAACAGTAATTCAGAATTCACACTGATTCAAAAGGCTAAAAGACTGCACAAACAAAAAATACCCTTATTTTTTGTTTTATATTTTTACCTTTGTGTGATTTTGCCTTCTTCTATTTTTTCTGTCACTTTCCTGCTGCTTCACATTCATTTCATCACAGATTGAAGGGTATTTGTGTTCTATTCTCTTCTGAAATATGTTACTAAATCTGCTGCTATAATAAAAAGGTTTTGCCTTTTAGGCTGAATGATAACTAACTTTAATTGTTTCTCACCTGTAGCTCGATGAGGCTAACGATGCCCTGCAGGCTGAGCAGGAGGCGGTGTCTCGGCTGAAGAGGAGCCAGGCGGAGGCACAGAAACAAGCCCAGAGCCTGGAAGTCAGCCTTAGGGAGATGGAGAAAAAGTGCAGCGGACTGGAAGCAAGCAAGGCGGAGCAGGAGAAGCAGATGAGGGGACTACAAGTCGAGCTGGAGGAGGAGAGGAGAGAACACAACCTCAGGACGGAGACCCTCGCTGACCTGCAGGGTGAGACAAGGAAACTGCTGAATAGACGGTTTAACTCATCGTTCGTCGCACTAGTTATGATCTAGACATTTAAAAGTAATCAGATTTTTGTGTGTTCCTGAAGTAAACATCTCTTCAGTTTTGGAAAAAGAAAGACATTACATAACTTGGAGTGTGCAGTTGAATTGAGAATTAGATGTGAATCAATTTTTGGATTCAGCCTTGGGAAATATTGGATCATTATGTGGAAACATCTGCTGAAAGAGGTGGAGAGTGAAGCAAGATGCCAGAGCATTGCAGGTTTTTTTGGGGGGTTTTTTTCTTGAGAGGTGGCTTTAAATTTCATGGTCTCTGTAGCACAAAGACGCCGCCCTCTGAGGTCAGAGGGGAATTTGTTAGGTTAAAGTTTTACCTGTTTGCCATGATGCCTCATGCTATTTTCTTCCGTTGGTCAAAGTCTCCTTTAGGGTTGATTAATGGAAAAGAAAAGAAAAACAAACTTAACGTGCCGTATTTTGTGTGTTTTAGGCCAAACATGAGGTGTCACATAGGGAATGTCTAAAAATAAGCGGACCAGGTGTTAAATTATTGCATGTTTGTGTCAAAATAGTTGCTTCCCTCTAATTTTGTTGTTGTTTTTACATTCCTCCACTTCAGGAACAATTTCACTCCTAGAAGACGAAGTGAAGGAGGTGAAATCTTCTCTCTCCAAGGTCAACAGTGAAAAAAAGGAGCTACAGACAAAGCTAAATAATCTTGAAAAGGTATTTCTTTCTCTCCCAATCACTTAAGTGTAAAATATTCCTCCATTAAAGACTTTAATGTGTAAAAGACACTATTCTGAAAAACTTATATAACATATATGCTTTGATTGCAGGAAAAGAACAACCAAGAGATTGACCTAACTTTCCAGCTCAAATCGCTCCAGCATAGTCTGGAGCAGGAGGAGGCAGATCATAAGGCTACCAAAGCTAAACTCGCAGATAAAAGCGAAATCTACAAATCTATTGAGGAGGCCAAATCTGAGGCCTTAAAAGGTGAGCAAAAAGATCAATAGACATATACATGTTGATAAATGTGCTAGCAGCCCTGGTAAGAATTTGTAAAAGCCTTAAAATTAATACATATTTTATTGCAGGAGCAAAATGTCACCCTATGAAATTTTGAATACAAAAAACTCAATGTAAAAATTTTTTATTGAAGTGGGGAAAAAATAGCACATTAAGAAAGTATTGATTCTAATTGTTTGTCTTTCTTCCTGTCACTATTTCTACTGATCAGTTTTGCCAGTAAAGCCTAGATTTTTTTTTTTTATTTATTTATTCATATTTAAATTTTTTATCTCTAGCCACCTGTTTTCTATCCTGCTATTTCCAAAGCTACTGTATTCAAAAAGTAATAAATGTATTCAATTAGAAATTGTGATTTTTGTTCATGTTTTTGGGTGTGTAATGAATGCATTTCAGAGCTTTTAGATATTTATGTTTGTCTGCAGGTGTAAATTTGATTGTATGCAAATAAAGTCTAGAGTTTAGCAAGGCTATTCAAACAATGTCTACGAACAAGTGACATAAGATTCAGTTTGTTCTTCTAGTACTTTGCTAATTATAAACCTGTAGTGTTATTACATGCAAGTGTATTGCAAATGCACACAATTTTTACTGATACTGTAAACAATTTTATTATTTTTTTTTAATTTTGTTTTTTTGGTTCCAGGGATGGAGAGCACCCTGCAGGAGGAGCGTAACTTGAAGCTGCAGGTGAAAGAACAGCTGCTTCAACTAAAGAAGGAGCACTCCATGCTAGACTGTGATCACAAGCAAGCAGAGCAAAAGCTGGAAGAGTTACAGGCACAAAAGGAGAAACTTTCTGAAGAGGTAGCTTTTCTGAGATGTAGAAATGCATGAGCTGTTCAAATAGGAGTTAAATGTAGAAAACATGCCTGTTCCTTTATACGAAAATAGTGCATGTTCATATTTTGTAATTAAAAGGTCATTAAATAATGACTATAATTAAATATTTTATTTGAAAAATGTTATGGTACATTAAAGTTTGTGTCTGTAAATACTAAAATTATTTGAAACAGGTTTTAAATGAAACTTTTTTTAGCCTATGATGAATTCAAATTGTATTAAGGAATTTATTGTGAATATATTTGATATATTTATTTATTATTAATAATTTTGCATCGATTTTCAAAATGTATTTGGGGCACATTTTCCATCACATGACTTTTTGGTTGCTGTAGCTGCTGGGAATAAATAAACGTGTATAAAATAACCCTCACAGAATCCCATCATGAAAATTGTACTTTTTCTGGCCCATTTACTGACAGCAAATGTTTTCAAATCAGTTAGATAAGAGCAGCATACAATTGAACTTTTTCTTCTGCAGCTGAAGTTTCTCCCCATATGGCTCTCTACCCAACGGCCTGTTCTGTTTGCTCTTGTGTCCAGGTGATGGACCTCACCCTCCGCCTGGAGCAGGAGACCCACAAGCGAAGTTTGAGCCAGTCCGATCTGAAAGCGCAGAAACAGCAGGTGTCGGCACTCGCCTCCTCAGAGAAACAGCTCAAACAGGAACTCAACCAACTGCTGGACATGAAGCAGAGCCTGGAGAAGCAGAACCAGGAGCTACACAGGTCAGGCTCAAAAGCATTTCAGAATGAGCCCAATTTGCAACCGCGCTCAGTGCTCCAGCTTTGATGTCTGTCATGTTTTTTTTTTTTTTTTTGGCTGCTTTGACTCTCGTGTTCAGCTCTGCCTCCGCCTGTGATTGACAGATTTTTGGTAACATTTCAGGGAAAAACAAGAGGCTGATGGCCAGCTGAAGGAACTGAAGGACCAGCTGGAGGCAGAGCAGTATTTCACAGTAACTCTCCTCTTCTAGTGCATCTGTCAAACAGTAGCGACAGCCGAATATTTTACAGTCAGCAACAGCATGAATGTTCAGCATAGTGGAGAAAATACCATAAATCTGCATCATTAAGCGCTAATGTGCGATGTAAAAACTGCAATTTGTGTGCTGTTTTTTTTTTTCTCCCGTAGACCCTTTACAAGACACAGATTCGTGAGCTGAAGGATGAATGCGATGAGAAGAATAAGATGTATAAAGAGGCGCAGCAGCAGATGGAAGAATACCAGGAGGAAAGGTAACTGTACCTGTCAAGATTCAACTGCTTTCAACATTCACATAATAATCCAGAAAAAAAATATTGTGATTCAGTAAGAAACATTGAGATGTCTGGAGACAGGATGGGAAAAATAAAAAGAAAATGGCAAACACAACAACTTCAATCACCTGTGAAAGTATCAGTCTTTATCAAATTGAAACACAAACTTCTGAACAAACCAAAGCAATATGTGTGAATTGGAAGTAAAATTATATAATCCATCTTCCATTTGCATGATTGATTATTTTTCTTGTGTCTCTCTTTCTACCAAAACTTTGATGACGAAAGGCTTCAGTCTGGTGCACTGGCCACAACTAGCCCCTTTTTTGAAAGACAGTTTTGTTCAGAGAAACTTCAGTATTCATTTTATTGTTTATTTATTTTGGATATTTAAAATGTCTTCCAGTATCAAAGTTAAATATTAATTAGAAGTGAAAGATTATTGACCCTTGAAAGGGTGTCCTTGCATTATTATGCCATTAGTATTATTGCTTAAAAATCATCTCAATTAAATAATTAACGTTTATCATAATACCTTCTGGGACAATTTATCATCCTGTAATATTTTTATTGTGAAAGGCCTGCCAGCTTTGTGAATTTTACTCCAATTTAGCATTTTTGCCAACAAAGAAGTTGAATCATTTTCCCTGAACTTCACAGGTATTGGATACTTTGTGTTGGTTTATCTCATAAAATCTCAATAAAACACATTGAAATTTGCAGTAGCAATGTGGCAAAATGTGAATGTCAGCTGATATGGATGTGTGTCTTGCATTGTCAGTTTCAGTTGCTGTGTCTGGAGCTCAAAACTAGAAAGCTTGTATTATCTAATGTTTGACAATGGAGCAGACTTCCCAGATTAGTGTCTTTGCTTCCCAGTGAATTCATCTTGCAGCCAAAAAAACAGAACATGATTTTTTTACACCATTATGGAAGTTTGGAGATGTGCCAAATATAAAAAGTTTACTGTTAAAGAAGCTGGTTCAGCATTCTTTCGAAGATTTGTCAATGACAAAAATGTCATTAATTAATGAGTTCCGACTCACCACAGGCAGAGGATTTCTAACTGGCATAATGATGCCAGGGATTTAGATTTATCCAGCACCAGCAGCTTAATAAGGGTTCATGTGTTTCTCCCCCCTGATCAGGGATTCTCTGGCAGCACAGCTGGAAAGTAGTTTGACCAAAGCGGATTCTGAACAACTGGCTCGCTCCATCGCCGAGGAGCAGTACTCGCTTCTGGAGAAGGAGAAGATCATGAAGGAGCTGGAGATCAAGGACATGATGGCGAGACACAAACAGGAGCTGAGTGAGAAGGAGGCCACCATCGGCTCGGTGAGAAATGGTCACATGGCCTGGACTTTGGCAGTAATCAAGTAGAATAATGTTTTATTTGGTCTCAGCACTCACAGACTTGACCACATCATACAGAAAATATTTACACAAAATAAACCTTTTTCTTAAAATAAATGCTAGCAAGGTTAATTAGTTTAAACAGTTAAATAAAATTACACAGAAGAAATATTTTTTTTTTGAATGCCAGCAACACCTCAAAAGTAGCAAGCAAAGGCTTGGAGATTATATTTAAAGTGAACTTGTAGAAGGTGATTAGTCAAAAAATGTATTGCTTGCAAGGATTGATTGGAGTTTATTTATGTTTACCAAATTCTGGTAGGAATCATTCTTTGGTTTATATTTTATTTATACACAAATTCAACTTCAGTAATTTTACCTGGTTGAATTTGTAAAAGAAGCTAATTAATTAATTTCAATAGTTTCACAAACATACTCCATTAATAAAAATGGTAACTACGACAGATTATTGGAGAATCTTTTTTTTTTTAATTCATCACTTTTTTATTCTAATACCATTAATGTCAACCTTATGGATCGGCATAGTTTGTTTTTTTTAAACGATTTATTTTGGAAAAAGTTTGGAGATTTAAAGGTATTTTTTTCATTGAGTTAATATAAAGTCTGTTTGCATTTTCAACGTAACACTCTGGTATCTGCAACTCTCAGATAAAAGAGACTTGAGTCCTCTGACTAATGTTTGCATTCATGACTCACATTTCTTATTTACATGTGAAATATTCAGCTTAGTTTCAACTACAAAGTACTGACAGTCACATCAGTAAAAAGCAATGGCATGAAAGGAAAAGATGCTAAATAGCTGCACTTACACATTGTGTATGAAATGCCTGTCTTGGCGTTTCAATCTAAAAATCTGTACAATATAATCAGCAGCAAGCACCACCATTCACTTTTTCTGCTTCCTGTAGGCTTCTGATTTTGAATAACTTCAACAGATTAGTTGTCTGTGGTCAGAATCAGCTCATGTCTCCCCTGTTTTCTTTCTCAGCTGGAGGAGTCCAACCGAACTTTGACAGTGGACGTGGCCAACCTGGCCAGTGAGAAAGAAGAGCTGAACAACCAGCTCAAAGACCTGCAGCAAGGTGAGGCTCCTGTTGTGCTGATGAGCACCGGGCAGAATGAATGTCCACAAAAGGACAATTTAAGCTGATGGGTGTAAAAGCTGTCTTGGTCTACTTCAAGCACTCCGTCTGTTTCAAAACTACAAATAACAAAACACTTTTTCTACTTTCTGCACTGATTACAGTTTTACCCGTCTAACCAAATTTATGACGAGATGGAGGTCATATAGTAAAATAAAACAATTGTTGTTAAAACAACAGTTCCAGATTAGTTTCTTTTAGCCTCAAAAATCCTTCAGACAATAAAACAAATTACAAAATTCCCTTTGCTTGTTACAAGAAAGATTTCAGTTGCTGAAAAGGTTATGGGCACCATATCACAAAATATATGTTTTATCTACAAACTTGATCAAACATAAGTTTCATCAATCTTAACATTTGAGAGAAAGACTGCTTATTTATACTTAAGCATTTGACAGTTAGTTATTCACTAACTTATTGAAAATGTACAGGAACTTTATGTAGCCTTTCTGTTATTATTGATGTTTTTTTTATTTTTGAGACCAGTTTGCTCAGATAAAAATCGTCCTATTTTGTCACCATCTGATTTTCTTTTATGTGATTTAATATGTATTGAAGAAAACATATGTTTATAACTTCTAAAATTATATGTATGTTTGCCTTTATAGAACTGCAAAAAGCCAAAGAGATGAAGAAGGAGCTGGAAAGTCTAAAAGTGTCTTTTGAAAGACAAGTACAGACTGAAAGAACTCTGAAAATTCAGGTGTGTGGACCTACACAGGTCTGAAAACATATGCATATTTTCTACACTTTTCAAGTTAAAAACGGATAACCTCCATGTTATCTTTTGTTAAGAATAGCTCAATGCTACGGGCTTGTATTGAACTCTGGATGTCTGCAGAGGAGCATAAAAATTCCCTTTCTCACAGCAGCATCGATTCCTGCAACCCTCCCCGCTTATTCCCCGGGTTTATATTTACCATAAAAAAGAGCTTTGTTTTACTGCAGCTTGTTGTTTTGCTCCCAGGCTGTGAACAAGCTGGCCGAGGTGATGAACCAGAAGAAGGAGAAGGGGCGAGGGGGCGTCCGAGCTGTCGACTCCGAGGTGCACAAGAAGGAGAAGGAGAACAGGAAGCTGCAGCTGGAGCTGAAAGCAGAGAGGCAGAACCTTAACAGCATCATCTTCAAATACCAGAAGGAGCTGGATGACATGCAGGCGGTCAGTGCACCCACGATGCCCAAAATACACCCAGAATATATACTTGTTACCAGAAAACATCTGCTGTTTTGACACGTCAAACAGAGATGCATTTTCTTTTTACTGGTCAGATTGTTCTGCAGAGCAGTATGTAGGCTGACATTGCTTTATGTGCAAGGAAGGCAAAATGCAATGCAGACAAGAGGTTTGTAAAACTAGGTTTGTAGAACCTATGATTATATGTACAGATTAGGTCAGAAGTTTAAATACACACATCATACTCATGCTTAACTTATTAATTTTGGTCATGCATTTCAGCAGTTATTTCCCAGGACAGATTTATAATCAAATATAAAGCTTGAGTGATTTTTTTCAAAACCAGAAATGGATTCCCCTTTGAATTTATAGTGGATTTTTCAAAATGTTGTCATGTAAGCTCAAATATAAGCACAAACTCCTGCATCCCTGCGTCTTACCAACAGACAATCATCTAAGTTTAACTGGGAGTATATGAGCATATCTGATCCTGTGTCCATATGACATTTGAACCTGTGTGAATGAAAGAAAACCTTTTGAACCCAATTGTTCTAAAATTATGGTGGTTCCATTTTTTAATTTATCAGTTCATCCAAAAAAATGGCCAAAGTCAAGAGTAACTAACCCAAATTATTGTAGCATTCATGCCCACGACGAATCTACAACTCTTTGAAAAAGTTCACCAGACAAATTTGAATTCTGAGCCAACAAAAAGAGTAAATTAAAAAAAACTTTGTTTATACCACTATTTGTTTTGTTCTGGATCAACTGAGCATAAGAAAAAAAAATCTAAATTACGAGAAATCCGTAAGTCAACTTTACATGTACCCAAACTCAGTTTTGAGTGTTTGTGTGCACAGATGATGGTCGAAGAGACCCACATGCGCCAGGAGCTGCAGATGGCTCTGGATAGTAAAGACAGTGACATCGAGCGGCTTCGGTGTCAGATCACGTCCCTTAGTGTTCACTCCATGGACTCCACCAGTATCAGCAGCATCAACGATTTGGAAATGGCGGACGGATTCCCAGGTAGGCCCTCAAATTGAAATCGTCGCTACATATTTCATGGTTTTAAACTGCATTATTGAACCCTTAGACAAATTTCTGCACGGATTCCTCCTCTTTTTATTAGTTGCTTCCACTTCTTTCTCAATGCTTCTTTTTTCCTCACCACATCCTTGCTGTCGTGCTCCTGTGCAGTGAGCATTACTCACTCTCGCACCTCCGAGTCAATGTCCTTCACCTATCAGCGCACGCACAAATCTGTCCGCGTTGACACTCGGCCCAACCTTCACTCAGCCCGGGCTCTGTTTGACTCCGAGTCCGAGGATGAGGAAGAAGACGGAGAGCATAAGGAGTGTGGCCAGCGCCCTCTGGCGCTGACCTATCCGCAGTCCCATGAGCCAGAAGCTGGAGGTGACCCTGCATGGTGTGGAAGACTGAAACGCGAACCTCTTTTTGCTAAAATTGTTTTTAGCAATTTTTGTCCTCGGGCTTGTCACTACTTTGATGCAGCTAATCCACTCCCTCGTTTGACTTTTAATGTTTGCGGAACACATTAAAACTCACAGCATGGCACTGCTGAGCTGTCCTGAAATTGAGACGGACTTGAATTAATGTTGAGATTTTTCCAGACTCGGGATTAATTCTTCTTTCTCTACCAAAATCCTGTCCTTGCTTTGTGTGTACATTGTCTTGTAAAAATTTCTGTCCTTACTAATCAAGCTGTTGCGCTCCGTGACAGCATGGAAGCAGGATTTCCTGTCTCTAGATCCTTTGTCTTAGCAATGAATCATTTCCTCCCAGAGTAATGAGTGCTTTGCTTGAAGAAAATGCCACAAACACTTAAAAATGTCAAGGTGTTCTTTTAAGTGATTCAGATGATTGAAGGCTGCCCTTTTAATGCCCGCATCTTTCTGTTTTTTTTTTTCTTTCTTTCTGCTCTTTAGATTCCAGGCTGGAGAACTGGATCTCACTTCCTTCCAAGAACACAAAACGATTTGGCTGGGACAAAAAAGTAATCTGTCCAACAGTGTTTCTTGCATCTAAGGGTTGTGTTTTCTTAATTTTTAGCAGTCTTTGATCCTTGTTTTCTTTTCTTTTGCAGTATGTGGTCGTAAGCAGTAAGAAAATCCTGTTTTACAACAGTCAGATGGACCAAGAACAAGCTAACCCGTTCATGACCCTGGACATCGAGTGAGTCACTGAAAGCTGAACATCTAACTCACTCTTACTAAACAAGGATTACTAATAGAATCTAATAGGGACGGTGGCAAAACGCCGGAAAAAAATCATGAAAAAATTACTACACCCAATGCCAGCCTGTGTGTCTTTTGAACATATTTCTAGATATGGATACTTGATATCAATATTATCAATACTGGGACTCTGCCCATTTCCTGTCTGGCAACTGTCAATAAAAGGCCAATAGCGCCAGAAACATTAAAAAATCTTTTTTTACTACCAATACCGAGACATTCAAGGGTTATAGATAAACAATAAAAACTGATCCCCAAAATCTTCAGAAATGTGTATTACAAATATATGAAATCTTAACATAATAATATCTTGCAAATTGACACATCATGCACATTTGATTAGAATATCTCCATGCAGCATTTTTAATAGGTTTTGCTCTGTTTAGTCCTCAGACACTGAGTTTGGCACACTGCTGCCTGTTGGAGTCACAGTGAACACAGTGGTTAGCACCTCATGGCTCATTCAGTGAGTTCTCAAGATGTTGTCATAACCCTGCACTAAAAAAAATAATACATCTGGCATTATACCCAGGTCTTGCTGTCCACTCGGGTTCACCTTGAAAGCAAACTGTAAAATGTTATCCAAAATGTCATCACAGAACTTTATGGAAGGCTCTGGCAAGTTTCTTGTGCAGATTCTGATTCTACAGGAATTGGTCTCTGTAGAATCAGAGACTGCAAAGTTTAACTTTCAAAGGAGGTAAGCAGGGAGGAAAAGATAAGAAACACATGAAGGGCAGATTAAAATTACCAGATGGAACACAGACTAAAACCAAGGCTTTTTGATTAGTGTTCTTTGAACAGATTAATCAAAAATAAACAATTTGGACAGCAGCACAGATGACCCAATCACACAATTCAAGAAAAAGAATCTTATGATTTGAAGCATGGAGGTGGAAGTGTCACTATTTGAGATGTTTAGCTTCCCCAGGACCTGGGGAAATCATTCCTCAAAAAGGGAATGGTGTCTCTTAACTTTTTCACATTAATGTAGAAATTGTGACTTATAATTATTTAAGGAAATGCTGACACTTAGCAAATTTTTTACTTTTTTTTAATTGAGGACAGAAAAGAACATTGAGCAGAACTGCTTGATCTCAACTAAAATAGATCACTTTTATGAAAGTCCTCATTAACAAGTTGATTGATACTACTATATCTTTATTGTCTGACATTCAATCAGACTAAACTGTTGTGTTGTTTTGGGTTCCCAACGCCAATTCTGCTTAATAAGTGCCAGAATATTAAGATAGATAATTTTTCTTTAACTGTTCGATTCTTTTCCCCCTTTCAGAAAGCTGTTCCACGTTCGACCCATCACTCAAACTGACTGTTACAGAGCAGATGTCAAAGAAATCCCTAGAATATTCCAGGTATTCTCTGATTTCTTAACTTTTTATCCAGGTTTATCTTGTGCATTATATCCTCATCAAGCAAATCCTTTTTTTGCACCACATTTCTCCCTATTTTCCTTCAGATCTTATATGCCAATGAGGGCGAGAGCAAACGCGACCAGGAGGCCGTGGAGGAGCCCGCACCTTGCGAACGATCCAATTACATCATGCACAAAGGTCATGAGTTCATCAACACCCTGTACCACTTGCCCTGCAGCTGTGAGGTGTGCGTGCGGCCCCTGTGGAATGTCTTCAAGCCTCCTGCGGCCCTTGAGTGCCGCAGCTGCCATACAAAGTACCACAAAGACCATCTGGACAAGAAAGAAGAAGTTATTGCTCCATGCAAAGGTGTCAGTCCTCTCCTTTAACAAGCTCTTTTGAACATCTTTGTGTAATTATCCTCACTGAACTTGTTACAAACAATTAATTTGACATGATTCGCTTCAAATCTTAGACCGAAAAGACTGGTTAGAAAGAATAAAAAGCTCAAGTCTTGATCTTAATTTGAATCTTTTCGTATCGTCAATCTTCCCTAGTGAACTACGATATGTCCACTGCCAAAGAGCTGCTACTGCTGACCAGCTCCCAGACGGAACAGCAGCGTTGGGTCAATCACCTCCTCAAGCGCATCCCGAGGAAAAACCCAACACTAAGTCCTCCGCCGGTAGCACGGAACAGCCCCAATGAATCCCTGCCATGCTCCTCTCCTCACATGTCGCCGGAGTCTTCCCCCAAGGACTCTCCTCGCCTGTCCCACCGCCGTGCCATCAAAATCCCGTCCACCAGACAGCCGCAGACGTCAGACAAGTCCAGGTGAGAGGCACAAGAAACAGGTCACATCAACTCATAAGTGTCAAGGTTTTGATCATGACAAGCCGTAACTTGTCAAACATTACAGCCATCAACTTCAGTGCGATTAACTGGAATTATGTGAATGACCACCCCAGAGTAGCACATAGTTTTAGAGTAAGAAGAACTTAACTAAATTATGAATTCATGGCAGATATTTCTGGTTATAGAACACAGAAAAAATGTGAAATTAAATAAAAATTTGAGGGGGAAGAGAAGGAATGAAGGACGAAGGGAGGTAGGTAGGACACAATGAAAGGAAGAAGAACACAGTTTAGGATGGAAATAATACAAGGGATAGAATAAAGAGAATTTTGGACTCAAGAGCAGGATATAAAACAGGTTAAAATGATGTAAGGAGAGAAAAAAGGATTGGAATGCAAGGAATGAAATGAGCAGAGGAAAGAAGGGAGGAAGGAAATAACTATTGAATAAATATCAAGGGAGGAAGGAATTAAGAGCAACATTGAATAAGATTTGTTACAAGAAAGAAATGGATAAAGAATATAGAAAACAGACATGTAGGACTCAAGGTTAAAAGGGCAGAAGAAGGCAAATACAAGAAAGAAAGGAGAGAAGTATACAAATAAGAAAAGGTCACAAAACTGGACTCAAGGAATAAATATAGGACATTTAGAAGGAAGCAGGGGCGAAAGAAAGGACACAACGTTTAGACAACGAGGTAGGGAATAAAGTATGAAAATATTTTCCATACTTTCTTTCCCCGTTCTGGTTCTACTGAAATAAAATTCCAACCATTTCCAGACTGAGTAAGAACAATAGAAGTTTATGTGTCATTTGTGCAACTTATTGTAATGTTTTCACATCCATCTCAGTGCGTTAAAATACCAGTCGGCTCTGTGGAAACATTGGTATGCAAGTCTTTTATAAGATTTTATTTTATTTCTTTTTATATATGTCGTGTTGTTGTGTATCATCTCTTTGTGGACCACAAGTTTGTTGAATAAAGCAATCTCAATGAATTTCTTTGTTTGCAAACATTATATGTCCAAACATTCCTTCTGTGTAGTTAAAATGTGGCAGTTTTTTTTTTGTTTTTTTTTCTTTTATTGTGCCATAAAAAGCTGCTGCTGGGACAGAGTGTTTTTGCTTTCAGCAGGCTTCCTGGGTCACTTTCACATGCAAAACGCTGAATGTGGCACTAAAACTCACTTATTCCTGACCTATTGGCGTAGTCACTAATCACATTTTTTGGGTACTGTATTGAAGCTTGATCATCTCAGCCATGCCCTAACTGGCTTTCATCCTACAGCACTGGCCCTATGCTCCGTATCATCCTCCACTGACCCCTGAACTCCACCTCTGACCCCACATTTCTAAAATCTCTCACACTTGGAGACTGTAAGTAGGAGAAGCCTGGTTAGCCCCAAACGCCTGCTTTGTTTCTGTGCTGCCGTGCCAATTAACACTTGTCTCATACCAAGCTATGAGGGGCCGTTTAGGACAAAAACTATGGTTTGTCTCTCACACACTACTAAAAACTCATACATACACACAAAATATTAAAATTGCACATATATACTATTAAAATGTCACACACATATGCAATTTTTCTCACACGCATACACAACATACAAAAATTGCACATATACACTACAAAAATATCACACATGCATACAATTTTTCTCTCGCACAAAATACTAAAATTGCGCATATACACTACTGAAATATCACACACACACAATTTTTCTCACACACAAAATACAAAATTTGCGCATATACACTAAAATATCACACATGCACACTATTTTTTTTTTCTCAGACGCATACATAAAAGACTAAGATTGCACATATAAACTAATAAAATATAGACTCATTTTTTGTATGTGAGAGACTCTCATACAAAAAATGTGTGAGACATTTTTTGAATGTGTCAGAGGGACTCAAATTTTTGTATGTGTGAGAGACATATTTTGCATGTGTTAGAGTTGTCTCAGAAGAGGCGGAGCATAATTTGGAGATCAGATCGTGCATGCGTTGATACCACAGTGACGTTTTATGAACGCTAATTTCGGCCAGACGTTCTCTCCCCCTCCCTCCTCAATCGCTCGCAGGTTCACTTAGGGCTTACTCTGGCTCTAAGGCCGCTTACTCCAGCTCTAAGGCCGCTTACTCCGGCTCTAAGGCCGCTTATTCCGGCTCTAATGCCGGAGTAAGCCCTAAGTGAACCTCTGAGCACTTGAGGAATGAGCGGTAGAGAACGTCTGGCCGAAATTAGCGTTCATAAATCGGATTAGCATTGAGCTAAAAGCAGCTAACACCGTGGAGCTCCAATATCCAACTTGAAGCTAACGTCACTGTGGCATCAACGCATGCGCGATCTGATCTCCAAATTATGCCCCGCCTCTTCCGTGACGACTCTCTCACTTACACAAAGTGTCTCACATATACAAAAATGAGTCTCTCACATACTAAAGGTGAGTCTATATTTTATTAGTTTATATGTGCAGTCTTATTCTTTTATGTGTGCGCGCGAGAAAAAAATTTATTGCATGTGTGATATTTTAGTAGTGTGTATGTGCAATTTTAGTATTTTGTGTGTATGAGAGAGAAAAATTGTATATGTGCGATAATTTTGTAGTGTATATGTGCAATTTTTGTATTTTGTGTATGCGTGTGAGAGAAAAATTGTATATGTGTGTGACATTTTAATAGTATATATGTGCAATTTTAATATTTTGTGTGTGTGTATTAATTTTTAGTAGTGCGTGAGAGACAAAACATTAGATTTTGTCCTAAACTGCTCCTCATACCAAGCAGCATGTACATGGACAGTAACCCAGGAGCTAGTCCTTCCTCCACACTGTCCCCTGGTGACTGTGGCAGGTATTGCCACCAACAAAAATGTCATTCCCTGAACCCTCATTGTTTCAGGCTGCTTGAGTTTGACCTGAAAGACTGGAGTTGGTCGATGGATGATGATGATGATGATATTTTCTTCTGAAATCGGAGAGTCAGAGGGTAACTCCACCTCTGCATGAAAACCGTGTGAAAACTGTCCAGGAGGCATATTTATTATCCGAAGCATGTTTTTGTGTAAGCCCTAAATTAAACAGCTGAGTGCAAAACAAGCATTACAGTGTGTAACTTTAAGCTTAGAGAATTTATGCAAACCTTGTAGGCGGCGTTTTCTGCATGTTTCAAGTCTTCACCAAAGGACAACATCCTCACCATCGCAAACATGTAGACATTCTATCCTTGGATTTGTCTGTTTTTTGTGTGTGTTTTACAGCCCTAATGGGTTTAGATGCAGGGTAACTTCCTTGTTTTTGTATGTGTGGATTTTGTGTGGGCGTTGCCTTTGATTTCTTGCCACTCTGCTGGTTGCATCTCAAGTTTTTCTCACATTATTCTGTTTTTTTTTTTTTCTACATCTCTCTTTTTGCAGTTAACCCCGGCTGTGTTTTCATCCATGTGGATTGTCTGGACCCAGATGCCTGCACGTGAAAAGTACAGAACAAAAAATGCCTGAAAATAATAGCAAAACACATGACAGAGATTCAGATTAACTGGCTGTTGTCATGAGAACTGGGATGCTTTTTGTTATTTTTGATGAGAGGAAACTCAACCCCATCTTCATAATGAGACTGCCTTTTTTATATTCACCGATAGACTCATTCAAAATTGTTTGAGAAATGTTCTGCTTCTTTATGAACACTAAAAGCACAGCTGATATTACACGATTGTTACATTTTATGGGTTTTGTAGTGGCACATTATACAAGGTGACCTGTAAATGTATGAACAGAGTTTTAGAGAGGGAGGGATTACCCTATATGAGCCTTAATGTCCTGGACTTGTTTTATCACACTAAATATAGCCATCAGAGCGTCATGGAATAATGTGAAATGTACTTCTTCTTTCAGTTCAATATTCAGGACATTAAAAAGACAACATACAAAATTTACAAGGATGCATTTTGTGTATTCGTGTCTTACTTCAAAGCCTGCTGACTTATATTTGAGGATCTCATGGGGAGTCCATGATATAAAGAGCCAGTAAATTGTACAAAATAAGGAGAAAAATGTAGCATTTATGTAACACATTTCATTCAAAGAGCAACACAATGTACTTTGCATTCAGATACTAAAAGCGTTTCTGCTGCCGGTTCCAGCATGGTGTTCCTTGTTTTTGTATGTGTACTAAAAGACATTTTAGTTTGTCTTTTCCTCAGGTAGAAATTTGTCTTAGATGGTTGAAACCTGGATGTGGTTGTTCCAACAGGACACTCAATCCAAATAAAAATTTGGTAAAAAAGAAAACATTTAAACTATGGCACTTTAAATGAGCCCATACAGTTCTTATAAGAATATTGGTCAAATATTTCATCAGATAATAGTGAGTGTGTGTGTATGATAATTTGAGCCATACATTATTTGAGAAAAATGTATGATAGATTCCAATGTTGCACTTTTTTACCAGCAGTCTACTACTAGTCTGTCACAAAGACAGTTTCCCCCTATTTATTTTTGCTTAAATCTAAAAATAAAGGCAGAAAAATCTATGTTGACCCCAGAGAGCCATTAGTTGAAAACTTGGCAGACAATTGATCTGCCGAAGGATGATGCATCTTTCTGTTGCAGCATCAGTTTTTTACTTAATTTTTACAAGTTAGAAAAATGTGATGCTCTTCCTTAGATGCTTTAAAATATTTGTAGTATTTCAAAGCATCTTGGACAACATCTCATGTTTTCCATCCAATTTTATAAGAAAATAAAATTAGATCATTAAGTGATATCTGAAAATTGTTTTAGAACAACTGTTTTATTTGCGAAATTTTCTAGGAAATTTCTGTCTGTATCTCTCAAGTGCATGAGGACTGAGTGGGCTGGTCTGAAATAAATCTTTCAGAACCCCTAAAGGCAACAGACTCCCACTATCTATAATGTAATGGTTCTCCATGTTTCCAAATGCTAAAGTCCTATCCCATGTCAAAGGTTTTAAATATGAGCGTGACTCCACAATTTGGATAACTTACCAGCAGATGAAAACTGCTTGACTTGCCGACTGTCTCCTCATTATGAATTCTCTTCATCTACATCTTTAAACCAATCAGTTTCTATTCAACTGAGATCAATTCTGCATTTCGTTGGTTTTGGTGTTTCTCTACATGCAGCAGGACACTTTTTCTTTTTACCTAAAAACTGCAGTTTTACAAATTAAGATTGGAACTTGATTGCCTTTCTGAGCAATGAATGGAATCCAATTAGCTATGCAAATATTTCAAATGTTTTATGTAAAAGGCTTAAAAAGCACAGGGAACTGCAATTATGTTAGAACATTCAGAAGTATAATGCAATGTCTGTAAAAAAAAATACAAACAGCTGCAAAAAATGCTAGTGGTATTGTTTTTAAACAACAATCTCCCTGAATGTTTGAACCTTCCAGGGCAAATAAAAGCCATAAAATGATTGACTGTTTTAAAGCAGTAGAACAATCTCAAATTATTCTACTGAATCTCACAATTTTAGCTTATTCAGTGGAGGGGAAAAATCCCACATTGAGAAATATTTGTTGAACCCACAACCTTGTATCCAATAATGTACCAGTTCTTCTCCTATTCGATTTCACAATGTTGGAAAAGTCTGGAATGGCTTTCTGACAATTACTATTTGGACAGTCTAGAGAGATTTTGCAGATTCCTGCATCTTCCCTCATGTTGTCTTCTCAGGTTTTCTTAGGACATGAAAGAGGCTTCAATTTGATTCTGAGTAACAGTTTGTGTTTTTGATTTGGCCATTTGTTTTGGAACATTATCCTGCTGAAAGACTCAGCAAGACTCAGTGTTTTTCAGTCGCACTGAAAAGTACTCCCCTTTAAGGGTCTGGACTTTCCCTGCAACTCTGTTGCAACGGCGCATGGCCTTGAAAAGACATGGGTGTGCAGGGACATTTCATTATTTACACAATAAGTAATGATTAGATCACAGGATTTGACCCCTTAAATGACAGTAATTTGCAAGTGACCATTACTGGAACAGTCTAGTTGATCCTTAACTGGAATACCGCAGTAAGTCTTTTTTTTTTTTTTTTCTGTTTCTGAGCATTTCTTGTGAAAACTAGAATAGATTTCTTAACAGTTTTATTTGCTATCACTCATTTTGCAATATCGCTCCAGGTATTTAAACCTTCATGTTCTCATTCCGTTTTATTTTAGCTATGAAGTTCTGTGTTGCTGCTTTTCTCTTCCTGGCATTCTTCTGCCACGGCAGTTTTTCCTGTCCAGCTTTGTGCAAATGCTACCCCACTAGTATGGAGGTCGTTTGTAATGAAGTTCCTCTGATGGAGTATCCATCAGTGGGTCTTCCAGAGAACACCACCATGCTGACAATTCAGCTGACAAACATCACCTCCATCTCAGAACACCACCTTAAAGCAACGCCACTTTTGAAAGAGCTGCATCTCTATGGGAACCAGCTTCAGAGCCTCTCGTCTCATTTACTCAGAGGCGTTCCTCAGCTGCATACGTTGGATCTGACCGGAAACGAACTGAGTGATCTGCCAGTAGACGTCTTCAGCGATGCTCCACTTCGAAACTTGGTTCTTAAGAACAATCAGATTAAGCGGGCAGATCCAAAGTGGCTTCCTGATAACAGCAGCTTGACCTGGTTGGACTTCTCTGAAAATCATCTAACAGAGATCCCAGTTGGTTTGTTTCAGAGGCTCCCTCACCTAGAGAATATTGACTTGTCCAACAATCGACTGGAAAAGATACCACCAAACTCCCTGGACCATCTGACTAAACTCGAGAAGCTAAACCTGCAAAACAACAAGCTTGAGACTTTGGACGCATCTGTTTTCCAGTTCACACACAACCTCACTTCTCTGTTTCTCTCTCAAAACAAGCTCACCAAACTCCCACAGTACCTCTTCCAGGGACTCACCAGACTCACACATCTCAGTCTGGATGACAACCAGCTCAGCCGCATCCCCAAAGGTTTCCTTGACTCGCTGAGCTCCCTTGAGGAAGGTGGACTGGACCTGTCTGTCAACCCACTACTGTGTGACAGGGAAGCAGAGTACCTGTGGAGGTGGCTTCAGAGGAACAAGAAGAAGGTTTTGTTGGCAGACAACATCACCTGTGCATTGCCTGAGTCTCTCACAGGGCGCTCAGTAATTTCCCTTACAGAAAACGATCTGAACATCGGGTCTCAACCTTCCTGATTCTGACTGTGATTAGGTGTATAAAAGGGCTAATTCATTTTTTTTTTTTTTTTTTTTGACAGAGGTCCTGTTAAATTGTATAAACTGTTAATTTCTTTCCTGCAACTTTCACAGAAACTGAAGATACTGGCTAGTCTGAAGTGAAGTTCTAGGTCCTAAACATGTCTCTAATCGCAGAAATGGCACATCGGTTTATGATAATACAATCAAAGCATGTTTGATTGGTTGGTCATATAAAAAATTATTACTTTACTTGGGAAATAGAAGTAAAGTGTTGTGCTATTCCTTTGGTCTTTTTGTATAAAACCTAAATGAAAACAAAATGTGTATTTTTTTAATATTACAGTTATGTTGTATCTGTAATATGAGAATAAAAAGATGTAAAAGGTTAACAGTTGTTCAAGTGAACATTTTTATTGATCTTAAAAATCTGCCAGATTTTTATGTATGTCCTCTGGAACCATTTTATATGTTTTGTCTTCATGCATGTTTCAACACTGAAAGGTCATTGGTGGTGCAACACCAACTTTCTTTTCTGGAGTAAATAACTATTGTTTTCAGTGTAAAATTGAACTGAATTCTTGTTGGCCAAGATGGTGTGTGAAGACATAATATCATTTTAGTTTTAAATGCAAATATTTAAAACTAACAATTTTACTAAATTGTTAGTCTAGTAAAACATACTAAATTAACAATGACAATTTTGAGATGCAGAATATTGGTTTGGTCTTTTTTCCTCTTGGGCTAGCAGTTAGCTTTAGCCACTGGGGCTTCGTAATCTGAACAAGAAGTTATCTGCTGCAAAGAAAATTTTGGCTCGTCCTGACATTTCAGTAAAAAAACTTACTGTTAGTTCTGTAGCTGTCCTTTAAGAAATGTTTTATATAAATAAGATTTAATACAAACTAAATGTTTGAGATTTCACGTTTGCTTGTTTTTGTTTAGGCAGAGACATGTATTCATTAATCATTCGTTAATTCCAGTACTGAAGATAGTTTTTTTTTATTTTAAAGGAAACGGATAAAGATTCAACCAAGGCAATACGATGACTTGTGGACATTTTTAAATTTCTTTCCAAAAAAAAAAAAAAAAACTTTTTGTAGACATTTGAATGTTTGCGTTTTACATTTACCTTTACTCCAGAGAGTTGTTTGGTCATTTTGGACTTTGAGTCTTCTCAGTTAGGCTTGACAGGACTAGACTGAAATTTGCTTGATTGATAGTTTAGGATAGTTTGCAGCTACTTGTTTACTGCAAGAGTTTTAATCTAGCCGTGTTCCTTTTCTATTAAAATTTGGAGCAATTGTTTCAGCATGCCATAATTAGGTGTCGATTGGTCCCATTTAAAACCTTTTTATGAGAGATTAAATTTTTCTTTCAAAGATCATAAAATGGTATTAGATGGGTTTCTATCAATACTAAGTGCTTGACAGTTGTTCTGAAATCTAACATAAAAACAATTCCACCTGTTTTTGCTTCAATTAAGAAATTACATTTCACTTGTTGACAATATAAAAAGGTAGCAATACGACCATTTTGTCTTTTGTTGTTGAATGTGAATATAGTAGCAAGGCTTTAAGTGGCATGTCATTATCACCTCTTCCCACACATCTCTTTTATAATAAACATTTATGTGAATCAGCCTTGGATGTGTTTTGGATTTTTGCTTTCAGCTACATACATGCTTAAAGAAATCCTTTGCAATTATATATGCATTAAAAAGGTTTTTGCGAGACAGAAAGGAGAAGATATTGATTTGCATGGCAACATTGTTGCTGTTACAAAGTACAGGAAAACAATATCCACTTTATTTGCTCTGTTCTGTTTGCCTTTTGCAACATTTCATCCTGATTCGCTGCCATAATATGCTCAGCCTTGTGTGAAAAAGAGTCCAGACTTGAAAGGAGACGAGTTCCTGCTGCTCTTTTCAGGTAGGCATACATTAACAACAACCATTTATACAATAAAGTGTTGATTTATTCTTAAAGTGATTTTTTTTTTTTTTTTCCAGTGTTTCGCTGCAGAGATGAAGTTGTTGCTCCTTGTCACTTTTATTGCACTGGCTGAATTTGACTACAAAAAAAGAATTGCTCACTCGTGTCCGGATCGATGCTCGTGCTCTTTTGAGCCTTCAGCTGCTGAGGTGGTGTGCAGCAAAGGTGGCCTCACAGTTTTTCCTAGAACTGGTTTTCCTACCAACACCACACTAATATCCATCCAAAACACACACCTCAGCAGCGTCACTGCCGGCGATCTGAGCGCTGTACCGTTCCTAAACAAGCTGCAGCTCTATCACACCAATCTGGGAAACCTGTCCTCAGATCTATTGGTATCCGTATCTCACTTGGACACCTTGGATCTCACGGGAAACAAGCTAGTTAAATTGCCTGCAAACGTGTTCAGTCACAGCTCACTTCGCAACCTGGTGGTGAAAAATAACCAGCTGCTTGAAGCCGACCCAGCATGGTTTTCTGGGAACAGCAGCCTTGTCTATCTGGATTTGTCTGGTAACCATCTGACCAGCATCCCGGCCACTCTGCTTCACAAACTCCCCCTTCTGCAGACCCTGGATCTGGACAGTAACAGTCTTCAAGAGTTACACGCTGACGTGTTCAGGAACCTGCATCACCTGGAGACGCTAAATCTGGCTGGGAACAAATTAATAACCCTGAACCCACAATTATTTGCTCATAATATTAAACTAAAATACCTGTACCTGCAGGAGAATCAGCTTCAGGATCTGCCAGTGAACCTTCTACACAGACTTCAAAACCTTGAGCTGCTGCTGCTGAATCAGAATCAGCTTCGCCACCTCCCCGCAGGCCTGCTGGATGGGGTTAATTCCTCTGTGCAGATAATCCTGACAGGGAACCCCTGGGAGTGTGATGGGAAGATGGAGTACTTGTGGAGGTGGCTTACCAACCATCGGCAAAATGTTCTCTTTGAGACGGAGGTGACTTGTGATAACCCAAAGACACTGAAAAATCTGAAAGTTTCATCTCTAACTGATAGTCAGCTTGGTGTAAGATTACAATGAATGGTGCAGTGAGAAAATGCAGAAAAGTAAATATTTGACTTTTGTTCCCTTTTTGGTTGCATGTCAAGTAAATAAATAATGATAAACATTGCTGTGTTCTCCTGAGGTGTTTTCTTAATTTCCTATATTTTCAAATTCTCTAGAGCCCTTAAGGTGGCTGCCATGAATCAATTTACAATGCCTTTGCAAACGTATTCAGACTTTTTCACATTTTGTTATGCTACAACCAAAACCGCCAGTGTATTTTATTTGGATTCTATGCAGTAGACAAAAAAGCTAATCATCATTTTGAAGTGAAGGTTGTCTCCCCTGAGTCTCTGTAGAAAGATTTTCCACCTGAGTTGCTGCTACAAGGCTTTAGTGATGTGTTTCGATCAGAGTTGCATGTCTAGAGATTAATGAGGTTCCACATTCTTTGCAAAACTGTTCTGGCCTAGTTTGAATAGAAACAGTATCTGTGAACAATTTTCAAGTCTTGGCGCAAATTATCAATTAAACATCTGATAGTATTCTTGAAAATGAAGCTCTGGTTTTACGTTTAGGGTTGTCCTACAGGAATGTGAACTTCAGCCATCTCAGTTTTTTGCAACCTCTTACAAAAACAACATCCAAAGTATGATGCTGCTTGGATGTGTGTTCAGAATAATGTCAAGCCTTATCCCTGATCTGTTAGGTTTGTTTATTGAGCGGTGCCATTGTAAAAAGATCTAAACAAAAATGTTTGTACTTTCTTCCAATTTTATTAGCAAATATTTTCAAAAATCACGTATCTGTTGCCTTCCATATACAGAATCGAACTGGGTGTAAAACAAAGTATAAAAAAATTTCAATTTATTCTACACCTGCTAAAACCAACAACATAATTGCAGTGTTTAAACACAGGAACTAAAAATACTGGACAGAAACAGACAGCTGCAATCAAATCCCACATTTTTATGGGTGAAGAATTGTGTGAAAATGAAGGCTTTTCTCTTGTAAGATTCGTGCAGCGCAGCCTTACTGCAACAAATCTGTCTCAGTTGGCTGCATCACAGATTGCTACATTGTTTCAGTGTTGCCCTTTTGTTTTTAATGATGTTCAGTACGTGGGTGTGGGTGTGTGGGCAATAAAAATGGCTGAGTCTTGAAACTGACCTCTGCTGAATGTGTTTAAATATCTACTTCTTTCTTTTTTCTTTGGCTATTTTCTTTATCGTGTTGCATTCGTGTGTACCATCGGTGTGCCCACACACTCTGTTTCTGGAGCCTCGATCACACTGAGGTGTGCTGGGCTCTAATTTATAGCTCTTATAAAACATGAATCATGACAGTGTCTGGATGTTGGTACTTATGAAAATTAAACCTCGCTCATAGGTGTTCCCCAAAAGGCTCAAAATAAAACTTGAGACATTTGACGTATGTCTTTCTTTATGTTTTCTTGAATTGCATCCTGAAGATTAAAGGTAGAGGAAGTGGGCTGAATGGTTCGAATCCTAATTCTCTTTTATTAGAACCCCCTTGGGATTTGAGCATCTGTTTTGAGGAAAGTGAGTCTTCTCCTCTTTCCTTATAACGCCTGCTTCCTCTTAGGTGGGACATTTAATCTGTTTGTGCTTCTCCAAAGCCCAAGGCTTGGACATATTTAAATGGACAACACTGCATTTCTTGGAGAAATGGCAATGATTAGTAGGTATAATGTTTTCTGGCTGGCATGCTGCCGTTTGGTGTTTACTACTGATGATTGAACAATAGTGAAAACTAAGAGGTCACGGATAAGGTTTTCAGGCATTTTCTGGTTTCAAGTTGTAATAATGTAGATATTATTATTTCTGATAGTTACTCATTAGGATATATTAGACAAATTACTACACAACATTGATGTTGGCAGTTTTTTCTTTATTGATTATAGTCAGTATATCAGGTTTCCTCTCTGCAAGATGACAAATCATCAGTAAAATGAAACGCCTTTTCTAAAGCCAAACATTTGGCTTTACTTATATTTAAACCAATTTGTGTAATGATTTTTGATCTGATAATTAGACCCAAATGTAGAGCAGACTTTAATGAAAAAAATAACTAAACAAGAAGTTACAAACAGGAACCTGGTACGTGGAGTATAATAAAGCATAACAGGAGAATACAGTGATTAGAGAATGTAAGAGAGGTGTTTTAATTCCTAGGAATGTAAATGCTGGGTCAATTGACTGTGGTTGCTCAAAGCTGCTGTATTTAACTTTTATAAACAGTATGTTTTTTGTGTTGTGTTGTTGTTTTGTTTTTACATATTTGTTAAAACTGTCACCATCAGCTTCCAGTCAGAAACAACGAATCAGAGCCAGGAGGGAGGTCTTAGGTCTCAATGTGTTTATGACAGAGAAGCAATGACAGAAAAATGATTTATCCATCTTCTTTGGTTGCCATGCTAATCATTCATATTGAGTTCTGATGTGGAGAACTAGCTGCAGCCCAGCAGAGAGCGAGGGGGAGAGGAGAGCAGCATTGCCACTTACTGACCCAACATGTACCTCACATCCAGTGACATCCACTGAAATTTGCACAATGTTACTTAATGTGGCAACCTCAACTGGAAATATTACTGAATGGCACATAGCGCCTTGCAGAGTCTCAGTCTACACTGATGAAATTAGATTCAGTTTGTCTTTATTGAATGTCTAGATAGTTTGACATGGGGGTTAGAACTATTTATTAACTAGTTCAGATTATAACAACTCAACCACTAGAGGACACTCATACACTGAGTGCAGAGCAAAAAAGAGATCTTTAGATACACCAGCAAGGTAAAATAAGACACATTGTTACAGGGGTTTTATACATTACATCAAAAATATATTAGATGTCAAAACATTGTTTTATGTGAACAGAATATATTAAAATTGAAGATGTTGCAGCTTCTTGATGGAATATCACGGTTTGTGGTCAAATATTTTGAGCAACCGTTTGTGATTTCACAGCTTAGGCAAAAAGGGCTTTCACATTTGGGGTTATGGATGCCGTTATGGACAGGTGTAAAACATTAATTGGTCTAGGCAAACTCTATGTTCTTCATTTGATAACAGTTTAAAAGAAAATTCCCAAACTATGACATATATAGAAAAAGAACACCTACAAGAGTAAAAGGCCTTTTTTATTTGCTGCAGTGCCCATTTTTCTCTTCATCGTTGACATTTCTTTTGTCACACTAACCTTTTAACGTTTGGCTAAGTCTACAATAAGAAAAGAGGTTGTTTGACTTATTAAAAGCTTTTCTCGTGGTGGCTGAAAAAAGTCACACAGCTTCTGCTTTTAGAAATTTGAGGCCATTATCATGAAACTTAATGCCTTGTAAAACATTCCAGCAAAGCCTTTTATCAATCTTCAAAAGCTTTTCGCCCACGCCTGCGAACACACACAGGTTTATCCCACAGATTTTGCTGCTTGCACATCTAATCGATGTATAGTTAAAGGTCAGTGTGGGGTAGGGATGATCACCTGCTTTCAAATCCATCTTCATTTGTCATAATCTTTCAGAAATGTTCTAAATCTCATTCCCCGGCTCATAAATCTCCACTCCACATAACAACACACTTGAGGTAGACATGTGGTAATGCCTCTGTGCATTATCTTGTTATAGGCAAGGAGAACATAGGTCACTTACCCTGCCAAATAACTCGTTCTTGTAAATGGCCTCTCCAGATCTCCAAGGAAATAGGCTATTAGCTGGCTTTCTGTTGATGGACGTTAAGCTTAATAGTTTACCACAAACTGAGGCCATTTTCCTGATGGAATAAAGTGTTGTTGAAACCTGAGAGGCAAAATTCAAAGAGACAGCTGTTTACAGACTAGAACATATATTTAGACATGCAATTTATGACAATTGAATGCAGGTGCACATAATAACGATTTTAATTTTTTTAAATGTAGAGAGAGCTTAAAGTGATCATTTTAAACAAAAACACTGACCTGGTTTTGTTTGGTAGGACTAGCTCAGTCAATTTGGGTTTCTTTTCTGGAAGAAAAACCTCAGGGCACCAATATCTGAAAATGTTTATCACACTGGAAACAATATGTGCAAAATCTGAAAACAAAATGAGATTAGTAAATCATACAAAAAAATGTTGAGACATTGTTTTGCTCAGTAAAATAAAACATTTCCTAAAAATTGTTATTGAAAATATTACCAAATTAGGTCAATTATTTCACTCGTGATTTACTTTTACTTTTCACAGACTCTTTCTCCTTGTCAATCTTCAGAATGAGGAGGTCAAAAGATTAAGTCAGTATTGAAGAATATTTTTACTACTAATTTTTTTCTACTATATAAGTAAAACTATATTGTTAATTTTACTTGGGGATACTTTCAGACTACACCATAAACCTCTGGGTTCAGCTTGAATAACTGTAAATCTCTTTGACTGAGGATTTCAATGCCTGTTTAAAAATGTCAAACTTTTTACTCCTCCTCAAGGTCCTTCTGTTCTCCCTGGCTGGAGCTGCTATTGTAAATAAGTATATCCTCCTGCGGTGAGTGAAATAAGTCCCGCTGAAATTTATCCAAATTTCACTACTTTTCTTGTGCCACTTGTTTTTCTTCCAAGCTGTGGCAGATTTACTCCTCCATTGGTATTCATCTGTAATCAAATGCAGTGACCCACACAAGAGACAAATGTTCCAAAGGATTTTATTACCTCCAGGCACAAAGACAACACAACATTTCATCACCGTTTGATGTTTTGTATATCCATTGTGACTTGTTGAATCCGCTACTGTAAATTGCCATGTCCGCTTATGCTTTTTTCTTTTTTCTTTACATCCCAAGAGGCTTTCTGTAGTGCCTGTAACAGGACTTTCACCTGTTATTGTTGTGCCTGGTGTAGAGTCACGCTGAGGTTCCGGGTAGCTACTGAAACGTGTTCGCAGCATGTTCCGAAAGGTCAGGGCTACTAACAGATATCATGTGTCATTAATACGCTATGAGAGGAGGTCAGTACAGCTGTTTACGAGGTCAAGCTTGAATCGAATAGGAAGGAACAAACAACTGCTGGAAGATTTTATAAACAACTTATGAAGGTTCAAGGTTAGGACAAGATTCTGTACGCCAAGGATGTCTTTACTTTAGCATGGAACAGGAAGTTCATCCATCCATCCATCTGTCCATCCATCCACTATTGGGGTTAACAGGTACTTAAGGAAAATCCAGACATCCTTCTCCAAATGACAGCACCTCAACTGATTTTGGGGGATCTCATGCCCAGGTCAATAGCTCCTCTAGTGGGTTCAGAGTCTCCCTCTCCTATTAGGACCTACTTGTTTAAACTCTAAAAGGGGGGTCTTTAACAAATGCCTGAATCATGTCAACTGAATCCTTTCAGTGTGAAGCACTTCAAGCGTCGACGAGTACACCTCTGTCTCTAAGGTTGAGTCCAGAGAAAGCTTATTTCAGTCGCTTGTTTGAAGGATCTTGTACTCTTGATTATTAGGATTTTTAAAACAATCACAATTATAGCAAGTAAATTTATATTTCCTAGTATTTTTACATAAATTTAGAACAGCAGTAATTTATACAAAGCAATTTGTTACTTTCTTGCAGCCTGCATCAATGTTTAATGATCCCATGTGTGCAGGACTTTCCTTTTGATCAAGCTCAAACCTGAGGGACATGAAGATGAAACTTTCAGACAAAATGTGACGGTTCCTCCTGTTAAATCTCAGCAAGAACGCAAACAAATGCATGTCCTAAAGAGACTGGAATGCATGCAACAAGTTTCTGTGAAAATGTACTTGTTCATTTCATGAAATTATTTTTCCATAGCAAGTGACCTAATTCCACAACTCCTATTTTTGCATGCATTTCCTCTCCTCTCTTATGTAACTCTTAAATGTGAGGAGTTGATGCAAGAATCAGTCTCCTGAGCTGAGAGGGCTTCATTTATTATGAGACGAATATAGCACATTTGCATATAGTTTTAAAACATTTCTCTACATTAGCTCAAGTAGTTATAAGCCCAAGGCTGCACATTTCCATAATGCCAACCGTCATGTTCTCTTGTGAGAGAGATGAGTCTCAGAGGACAGGTAATTCAAGTATTGCTGTCGCTAAATCAGATTTTTATATAATACAAGCCTGAACTAATTGTAATTTTCGAATAAGGACAATGATCTACTTCATCAAAGTATTTTGTCTCTGAAGAACAGGGGTCATAAGTGTACATATCACTTCCATCAGGTTTGGTCTCACAAGACCAATTTCAATAATTGGATGTCCATATATTTTTTTTAAACAAAGTGGCACAGGGCCATTACTGCATGGAAGATTAATTAAAATATCCCCTCTGTAGCTGTTTTTAAAGTCTTTCAGTGAAGGGCATACACCACGACTTAAACAACAGACAGCTGTTTTAGCTCCTCACAATGCAAGCTCTACAGAAAGCCTTGCCTTTTATGCTGCTTTATAACGCTAATTAAACCCATTTTCTAAGAAAACCCAGCAAAGGACGGATTGATTTTTAAATAAACTCAGGCGGCTTTAACCAGCTTTGGCTTTGAACAAGTTATGTGAAGCGACCTGTCCTCACAAGGCTTGATCAAAGGAGCTCTGCACAACAGCGATGCATAGAACACAAAACACAAGACTGACAAGCCAAACCCTGAGCGATGCACCGAAAAAAGAGGAACAACGAGAATAAATATTTAAAGGTTCTGAATTTTAAATCAAACGTTGCTTATGCATACTTGCTGGATTTGAATTTGGTTTTTTTCCAGAGGACTCTGCAATGTCAGCCAAGTGAATGGAATGCAAAAAAGAGATTACACGTGAATATGAAGCTAATAGTGAGTTGAATTAAAATGGTTTTTACTTTATTTCTCCAATTTCTACTTTCAAAGGGACCATTTTACAGAGGGAAAAGATAAAGAAATACCCACTGGGAATTTTCTGTATGAAGCTGCCAACGAGAGGAGGAGCTGGGAATTAAGCATAACTAGATATAACTCTGGAGGTCTCTTCATCTTCTCATTGTTAATGCAGACTGTTTCCAGACTGTTCAGTTCATTTCAAGGTCTGACTTTTAACTGTCTGTTCCCCAGGAACATTTTTGTCCTTTGAAGGAATCGATCCCGAGGCAGCTATAAATTATAATGTCTTCACTGAGCTCTGGGTTCAGGGTCTTCACATACAGTGCCTTGCAAAACTAGTCATACCTCTTGATTTCTTTCTACATGTTGACACATTATAACCACAAACATGAACATTTTGGGATTTTGCATTGTGAAGAGAAAAGAGAATGTTTTGACATTAAAAATCTGAAGTGTGGCATGCACATGCACTTTGACTTGTCATTGACGACTTTTGACCTACGTGCAAAACAATGTGTGTATTGAGGAGCTAATATTGCACATGTATTCAAACCCTCTACCACCACTGTGAAGCATAATGGTGGCAGCATCATGCTGTGAGGATTCAACAGTGACATAGAAGCTTGTTGGGCATAATGGGGTTGAAGACAGAGTGATTCTCAAAGAAAACCTGCTTGAAGCTGCAGCACTTAAAACATGTGGTAATTTTACAAATTAGTGACTCTGCGCAGCTGAATGTAAATGCATGCCGCACTTTTTAGATTTAAACATTTGTATCTCATGTAGCTTCCCCTTTGAAATTCTGCCAAACTTTGTGTTGGTTTATCACATCTAATCCCATTGAAATGCTATTGGCCAGAAAAATACTATAATATTTTTGTGTTGGCATAATAAAATCTGGAAAAACTCCAATGGTGTCAATACTTTTGCAAGGTGCTTTTGCTGAAGGCCTTAGTATTGCTGAGAAAGGCTGTGATGGCAAAAAAGCAAGAGGTGCTGTGGTGAAAAGATCAGGGCAAAGTTAATGTGAAGCTTTTGTAATAATGAAGGAAAAAATGAGATTTATTTTAAATGTAAAAATCTAAAATTTTTAATTTGTATTTTCACAACAAGCTACATTTACCAAAAGACATGTAAAGTATTAAAATGTTTCTGAATGGATTAGCTTCGAGCCTTCATAAGCCCCCAACATGAAGTGTCATAAGGTTCCATTAGTGTGAGAAAGCTATTACATTTTCAATATTTCATTTTTGTAGTTATTCAATGTACTGAATCAAACCAATACAATCATGAACAATAAGCTGTAACGATTATTTAAAGACCCCGACTGTGCTTGTGAGTTGAAAACAAAGCCTTCCATGTTAGACTTTCTAAACTACAATTTACATAACCGATTAAATACCACAGAAGAAGATAACAGATTAAAATAATCAGTTCATAACAGCTACATTGCTACCTGTGATTTGATTTACATGCATCAGAAGAAACATCCTGGTGTGAATCTGCTCAGATTTCATTATCAGCAGAGAACAGGTGTCGTTAAGCGTGTGGATGTTTTCACAGTGATAAGACCACATCGCCTCCTTGAGACTCACTAGCATTCACTGTGATGGCCCAGAGGCACTCAGCTTCTTTTTCATGTAAAAATCCCCACAAAAGCGTTTAACAACCAAAACAAATGAGACCATAACTTCCCCAGCAAGCCTCAGGATACTAAGGCTAGACTCGGACCAAGTGCAACTCCTGACATTATCCTTCTTTGCTTTCTGCATTACATGTTTCCTAGCATCAATATTCTCTAAGCATTAATGTAAATTACCATGTAATAAAAAAACTGACAATATGATACACTACCACCGGAATATTCCCTGTGCATTCCTAAGTATTATTCAAAGTGTCTACATGTTGAATTTAACCGTTCTCAAGGCGGAACTGAGTTATTGCCTAAAATGAAAAATACATGCGAGAGCAACTCTGCATGCAAATCATTCTCACATAGAAAGTTGTATCTATCATTTAGTACTATTGGCTCCATTATAAATCCAGGTAGGTTATGAACTTTTCCAAAAAAAAAAATAAAAGTAAAACTCTGTTGTTAACCAACATTGATCTGTCGGCCTTGCAAATGTACTCTTTCAAATTGACATAAATTCATATTAGAAGCAAAAACCTTAACACATTCAAATGAGTTTAGTTATTTGCTTGTGATTGGGCAAGAAAATGTTGAGCACAAATGTAATCTGTATGTGTGGTTTGCATTTGCCTTTGCTCCCCCCTCATTTTGATACCCTTAAATAAAAACCAAAGTACAAAAGATTACATGCAGTAGTTAACTAAGCTTATTAAAAGTAGGTCAAAAAATTCAATGACAAGGCAATTTTTCACACTGGATTTAACTCAGAGGTATCACATATCCATACCAAACAATTTTTATTTGTCACAAAAATGGAAAACTATGTATCATTTTTCTTCCTCTTCACAGTTATGCATTATTTTGGCCTGATCTATCATCTAAAATCCCAATGAAATTCATTGAACCCTTTTCGTGGTTTGGCAAAATGTGCAAAAGTCAAAAGGGCATAAACCATTTGGCAAGGAACAATTTATTGCATCTCGTTTGTTGCAATGTTTAATCCTTCAGAACAACATCTTGAATTATAAGTAGCAAGGGATCCAAAATATTAGAGCGCCCACCAGCAGATGCATTATGTTAAATAAATTTCATGCATTTTTCATCTGCACATTTGAAACCCCTCAGGCAGATAAGCGGAAGATTTTCCAAGAGAACATTCTGAAAGGTAGGAGCTCTAAAATTGATCGGGTTAAAGGCGAAGAGAGAAATGTGAATCCACTTCGGAGAGATGTGTTTTTCTGGGTTAGGTGCATCTCCTCCTACCGCTTCACAAAAGGTCGTATTTAATCTGTGTAATTATTTTCAGGCAATTTTGATGCAGCTCGCCTCCTGAATTGAAGTGCTTCGGGGTGCACCTACGCAGCATTTAAAACACTCCTTGTTAAAGCAACATCTCTGGAATAAGATTTAGATTTTTTGTCGTCTTCAGAATCTGATATCAGGGAGATTACCTTTTCCCTCTTCAGCAGCTGTAAATATCTCTTGAATGAAGAAATGTCTCAGAGAGGCAGGATGATAAGCCATGGCATTATGCACATGCATTCTTACTCCAGCAGGATATAAATGCAGGTTTTATCTTTTGTCGATATGACAATATTCAAGTTTCTTGAAATAAACTGGTGAGATGAATCTTTCCACTACCATAAAATATCACCACTCTGCAACATGATTTGTCTGAGTTTGTCTGTGTTCGTTCATTTGTACACAGGGGTTTCCCTATTTTTAGAAGGGGAACAGGTGTTGACAATCTCCCCCTACTAAAGGTCGAGAGAGAAGGGAAGAGGGAGACAAATCTGTGTTTCCACGTTGTCATCGAAACTGTTGGGTGACACTCAAAACCTGCCACGTCAACACTCAGCAATCAGCCCCGAGGCTCGACTGGACATAACGTGACATTTCAGGAGTCGCACTGATTTCCTGAAAGCCAACCAATACCAGCTCTCCTGATGACACCCCATCTGCTTGGAGCATACAGTAAATCTGCTCTGAAAGCATACAGAAGGTTCAGTCTGGGTGTTTATGTACAGAATCTTACAGGCATGACGCAGGGCGGTAACGCAGGATTGTTCCCATGACATGAATGCACTGCAGATGACGACTATCAGCCTTCTATGCCTGCAGCTGTTGATGAAAATCTGAGGCGGGCTAATGTAAACACTGTGACAGTAAACACTAAAATAGATGTTTAAAGCAGGGAGTCAGGAACCCATTGTGAGCTGAGAAAAAGCAGGGGAATCAGAATAATTCTGTGTATTTTTGCAAAAATTATAGTTTTGCTGGAATTATTGCAATAATAGTCATAAATGTATACAAATGCAGTGCTTGCGTTATCATATGCTTCTTAAACTGCCTTTTTAGGACCACTGAAAAAAATTATGTAAACTTTTAAGTTGAACAAACTTATTCAGAAGGGAAGAAAACGCACATTGAGAAATTATTGTTTTTAATTAAAAAAAAATCACAAAACCTTGAAAAGTAAATGCAACTCATCTCTTTTTGGACTCATGCAACATTTATATGTTACTCATAAGCACTCTGAACTGCCTTGTTGCTGAAAATGTGCTATATAAATAAAATTACCTTTACCTTTACCTCATTAACTGTTAGAGAAAGGTGGAAAACATGCATAGACTTAAGAGTTTGGTTTTGTCTGAGTTCAATGTTCTGATTATTATGTTTGGAGTTATGTGTTTTATATTTAACTTTGTTTTTATGGTACTTACTTCTGTTTAGTTAGTTTCCCCATTTTCTGCATAGTCAGTTGGTGTAATTTCCAAAGGCCCTGTTCACTCCAGCTTCATGCTGCCGCAATCTATTATTATTATTCGCTAAGCCTGTTTTGCTTTCCAGTATTTTCCTCTTCAGTACCACCTTATTTCTGGAAAAGTTAGTCTTTTCCAGATGCTCCTGTATTTCACCCATTCTTTAGCTCATTGTCAGTGTAAAACTGGAACCTTTAAGCCTTGCACACCCTCTAGAACGATTCTAAATCATACAGCACTTGAACATCTCACTGTGTGAGCTCGCTATGACAGCAACTTCCGTGACACTCCACAATAGAAGATGTCAATCAGTATGACTTGTTGCCTCAGCAGAATGTTGTCCCACAAATCTGACAGACATATCAGTCCATCAATTATTCTGACAGCAAGTTACAAGTGTTGACGTGCTTATTATTAGAGTCGGATGCTGAAAACGGGGAAAGAGGAAGGAGGCAGACAGCAGTGGAAGCTCCTGTGGCTGGCCAAGAGAGCGCAAGAATCAGACTTCCGCAGCAGCAGCAGTCCTGAGTGATTTTCCCATAAATTACCTGTGTAAGGTTATTTTAGGGAAAATATTTGCCTCAGGTTGTCTTTGGCTATGGGTCTCCCTCTCTGATGGACAACATCATTGGATCAAGCTCACAACTAGATGTATCCTTTCACTTTTAAATATTTTGCCAAGACAGCTGACAATCAAATTCATATGAGACTAAGGCTGAGCTTTATGGCCACAAACACATAATTTTGTTTTACATGAATCAGACAATAAATTTATAGAAGAGCTCCTTGGCCAGTGTTAAGCATGGTAGAGGAACTGTGCTACTGCAGGCCTTGGGAGCATCGTTTGCTATTTGAAACACTGAGACATTTTAAATGTATTCTCCAACCTTGTGAAGTTCAGTAGGGGAAAAAGAAGTGGTGTTGTGGCAGTACAGGGTAGCAAGAAGTAATAGCAGCCAAAGTGGCAATAATTATGACACAAGTGACTTTATTACAAACAATAATTTACTAGCATGGCAGTTTTACCCATTGTGAAGAAAAGTATCACATTAAGTGTCAGAATATAATAAAGTAACTCAGAAAAGAAACCATACTGACTCCATTTATACCAGCAAAAATTCTAAAAAATGATTGGAGTCTCTTCTGCTAGATTTTATTTTAGACAAGCTTTATTTTAAATCAACTGCTTTTAAGAGGAAAGCAGTTGGTTGTGAAGTTAATATATCAGCTTTTTGGTGAGGGGATAATGAGCATTTTTGTCTGTTGTTGCTTGTCTCAAACACCCACAGAATGCAACAAATGAGCAACATGTGGGTGTCAAAACTTGTGAATAGCTGGCAGGTCACGGCAGGTCACTGTAGAGTACATCACACGTGACTGCAAGGGTAAAGACGAAACAGGGCTGGATTTGGGTGAGTGCAATCATTTGTCTGTTGATGTGGGTAGGCGGCGGACAGGAGAGGAGTGATGTTTGGACACACATGCGATTGTGGATCTAAATTTGAACTTGACGGTACACGTGTGTGTTTGCATGTGCATCTGCTGTGAGGGGAGCATTGTGCTGTTACACAATGGATGCTTTTCACATTCCTCCCTTCACCTGTCAGCGCCAACAAAGGCCCTCTTTCTCTGGCTTTGACATGTGTGAATCTACTGCTGACCAGAGGAGATAGCTGTGGAGTAAAAGATGTGAGTGGACGGACAGTCTGAACAGTCCCCTTCCCTTCTGACCACCTTCATGTTCTCGCTTTCAGGCTGCAGAACGGAAGACTTAGAGCTCAGTTGAGAACATCACCGAGGAGGAGGTGGTGAAGTTTCTCTTTTCCAAACTGACATGTTGTAGAAGTGACATATTCACAAACCTCATCACTGGGAGATCAGCAGTGTCCTGTATTTTATGCTCAAAATAACAATAATTTGATCTTAAATATGTTATTTACTTTAGTTGGGGGCTTGGGGGGTTTTCACTTTGTCATGTCTGTACATTTTTAACAGTTAAAAGGCAGTATTTTTTCTCAAAGAAGCTGATGTTATTTTAATTTAATTCTTGTCAAGAAATAATTATGCAACTGGATGCATTAGACCACGGATAAAATGAAAAGTCAAGAAAGCTAAAAGGAATCCAGAAATTAAGATCAGGTGGAGTTTAACATATATGATAGATAGATAGATAGATAGATAGATAGATAGATAGATAGATAGATAGATAGATAGATAGACAGACAGACAGACAGACAGACAGACAGACAGACAGACAGACAGACAGACAGACAGACAGATAGATAGATAGATA